>JAVKPL010002833.1:0-18752 GCA_032173675.1 Gastrolobium villosum
ATGTTACTTTTTCATAATCCAAGACCAAGGAAAAAAAAATACCAAAGGTTGAGTGGAAATCTTTTTTGCCTTTGTGTAGTTCAAAAGTGGTTTATTGGGGAAAAAAATTGTTAGCATTTTGTTCACAATACCTATACCAAATATGGTAAATAAATATTTCTCACCCCACTTTCCCATCATCCCATACCAAATACTTATAGTAAACACCCGACCTAAAAAGATTGCGAACAAGCTGCTTTGGGAATTTATTTTCCTCCGATCAATTGACAAAGTTAAAAATCTAATACTCAATGACATTTCTAATTATGATGATGAAAAAAGCAAACTACAGCAATGATCTGCATTGGCTTGCTGTGTGTTTTACTTAAAATGTGAAGCATTGACAAATATCTTGATGAAAAATGAAAAAAGAAAAGAAGAGGGATTTCTCCATGTTCAGATTTTCCAAGTAGATTTTAGCTAATAACACCTTCTCTAGCAAAGACTATATTCTAAAAACTGTCTATGGAGTTTGTATATAAAATCAACTATGTGATGTACCAATTCAATGACTGAAAAGGATGTTATCTTCTTCATGTTATATGTGATCTCAAGATACTGAAAACAAGTGTCACTCTCATCCTGAGTCTAGTCAGGAACTTGAAAACTTGGCCCTCACTATCCTTCACTAGACTTGAAGTGTTAGGATCGCTCAAAAATAGAACCAACAAATAAAAAAATTATTAGATAATGTCGTGAGGACTTGTGGAGAAAGAGCACAAATTTCTGTGAAATATTTTACTAAACTTCGTTGCTACTAAATTCTTCATTACATCAAGCCTATTAATAGGCAACACAAAAAACTGAAAGTACCAATGAAAAGACTCATTACAAAGCTAATCAAGAGTCTCATAACACCCTCGTAACATCACTAATTAACTACTCATAACATCAGCTATTATACCCCTAATAAACATAACACTTTAACTTGATAACTCACATAAGAAAACAAGAGACAAATGACTCTTCAATATTTTAACTGACATAAGAAACTAAAGAGACATTTCAACAATAATAACAAAAAATAACGATTGACTCTTAACTTTTCAAAACTCCTAAAATAAATGCTAACCTCATGACTCATAAACTATCCACAACTGAAAAATTTAAACCCATTAAAATAGCATTTAACTTTTACTTAACATGAAGCCTGTACATATCAATTAGCACTAAAGTTTCCACTACTAATATATGCAAAATCTGCCCTCTCTTCATTTTGAAAATCTGCCCTACAACTACAAGAAGTCGCACCAGCTACTTCAATCCCTTCTTCTCCACTTATTCTTTGGCTCCAGATATCCATAGGCCATAGCTTCCAACACTTTTAATGTTGGTAAGGGGGTTCTTTTGCTTTTCCTTCGGTTGTTCATTTTGGGCTGATGCTCAGGGTGATCCACAGGTTTGGAGATTTTTTCTACACTAGTATCATCTGATTCCTTTCCTGTATTATCTTGCTATCTCTCATCCACTTCAGTCACAAAAGGTTCATCAGCTTCTTCAACTTCTGGTGGAGCTGGTATGTTAAGGTCAATCATAATAGTCCTTGGCTGGGGTTTCTCAGGTTGATCCTGAGTACCAGAAGAACGAGTAGCAGACACCACTTCTCTACCTAAGATTGAGCTGGGAATTGATATAGAATCTGCTAGTGTCTTGTTCTCCTGGGGTACAAAACCAACTGAAAATTCTTGCACCTCAGGTGGAGTTTCCTGAGAAAGAATATTCTCACTGAACTTTGAATTCATAGGGCAATAACTGGCATTATCTTGGTTTATTCTAGGAGCCACAAAGATGTTTGCAATTACATTCTCAATAGGTTTTGAATTGTCAGCATAGAAACTGGCCAAATCTTGTTCTACTCCCGGAACTGTAACACCCCGCGTATACCCGGTTTGTTAACATGTCATCGTATTAAGCCGACGCTTAATTAAAAATGCGGAATATCTTTTTCTGTTCAATTATGACGTCATTATCATTACCAAGTTGATTACTTAATCATTTTTCATAAAACATTGCCTGTGTAATATTGCAAGAGACAACTAATTGAAATACCTCACAATATAAATAACAGTGAGTATCTAAAATCACGGAACTACAACACGTAGTCCGGACATAATCCTGATACATTAGTACAACACGAATCTAAAATAAGACATAGTAAAATCAATGCGGCATGGACAATTCTCATGCTCACCAAATAAGGCAACAAAGCCCAACAACAGTCTCAACAACAACAACATAATAAATAAGCTAAATAGCAATAGACATATCTGAACCTCAAAATCAGCTAAGCAACAGTCTCATATTCATCATATAAATCAGCTAAGCTCCGGCCTCCTGTCGCTAGAGGTATCAACCCCCGCATTACCTGAACCTGAAATGGTGCCCCAAACGTGGGGTGAGATCTCTAAAAAGAAATCTCAGTAAGACAAGGGGTCCTCAAGGATCTTCCACCCCAACCTCACTTACATGTGCAATATAAGTTCTAAAACGGTTTACACAATATATAAGTTCCTAAATCAGTGTAATGCATAGATAATCATCTCATGTCACTACAAAAAACACGGTGTATAGGCACGGTATTTTAACCACGGCTTTATGTAGACAGAAGACCGATAGTTTTTTAGGGTTGTACTTGTACATCTATTTCACTTATAGGGAATTAGATACATCTTTTCCCCAATAGTTTTTCTTTTTCTCTTCCTTCGCTTCTTTCGCTCAAGAACTTCGCCAATTTTCATTTTTCTCTACTCGTTCTCTCTATTTCCAACCCTACGCTATTTTACCTAATTCTAAGATGTTCGCACAAAGAAGGAGGCGAAGTACAGTTGTTATTTCCAATCATTCCATCTCTTTATCAGGTTCGTTTATGATTCGCTTGTTCATTCAATTTCACCTTCGTCTTGCTTAATTTGGTTGATTTATTCGAGATTGTTCGTGTTGTGGAAATACTTGGTCCAGAGGCTTATGGGAAAACAACTCTTACTTTGCATGTGATTTCAGAGGCATAGAAGCTAGGAGGTTATCGGTAAGAACCCGTACCGCTAATTAAGGTAATTAATTAATTAATTGTGATAATTAGGAAATAATTCCATAATTGACCCTAATAATTATTATGAGGCTCTAATAATTATAGTAAGTGAGTAAGAATGCTGAAAGTCACTTTTCGGAAGAAAAGAGCAGATACCAGTTCTGCTAGTCGATATAAATGCGTACCGAAAAAGTATCCCGGAAAATTAGAATGAGTGCATGAATATTACTAGAATAATATATAGGACTTGTAAAATGAGTTTCAAGTTAAAATAATGAGATCTGATGCCAAAACTGATACTGGCTATGGAAAAGCGCGTACCGGAAAGGTGCTCCGAAAAATATAATAAAAATATGATAATTCTTGTAAAATTGAGTAGGTTAAGAATCCTAAGTTTGGGATTAAAATGCTAAGCGTAGCAATTAAAGCTAATATTGTGTGTTTTAAGCTTAAGTGGCTATATATATGTTAGTTGCACACAACCCTAGGTTTATGCATCAGTTTTTGTGCGTGAATGGCTGCTGTGGGTGGGTCTCCTTGCTAACTTGGTTCCTCCTTCACTCCCCTTCATCATTTCTTGAACCTTGAGGCCTTTTCCTTCACATTTCTTCTCCTAAACACTTGAGAGCATGCATGGTGAGGAAGTGTGAGTGTGTATTTCTGAGTTTCCAGCCTCTGTGTGTTGGTGAGGTTGCTGGACTTGGGTGATTTGAGTGTTGGAATCCATAGTAATGGCATTTTGAGGTCCAAGTGGCGACCTTTGGTGAGAAAGGACCAACCTTGGGGTGTCATTTTCGTTCTTGTACAAGTCAGAACCTTGGGAGCTGGTTGTGAGCTCCAGGAGCAGCCCTTTGCCTTGGTCAAATTAAGCATACGATATATCAAATTGCCTGTCCACCTTCAAACGGCGATAACCGGAGCTAACAAGCTCAGAGTCGAGTGTGTGATAGCTTGTTAGAAAGGTAATTGAATAAGGAAAAAGAATAACCTAAATTCTAGGTCTGAATTTTTATCTTGTGTTCGTAGAAAATTAATTAGTGAATCTTGTGAAGTTTGGTAAAAACGTAAAAGTGAGGAATTGGCTAAGTGGTTTTATGGGAACCCCTTAGTGTCTTATATGTAGTAAAGTAAATTGTGTAAATATTTTAAGTAAGTCTTTCGCTAGTGTTTCAGTTACGACCATAGCTTTTAATTATTACGCTTTTTATAGTTTTAAATGCTCGCGTAATAATCGGAAAAAGTTTATTCGCATTTTTATAAATGAATTGCTGTGATTGTAACTGCGCTTAATATCATAAATAATGTTAACAATACCGGTGTACAACAGGCTGTTACAAAACAGGGGGAATTTGATAGATTGGTTCAGGGCTCGATGCCTGTTGATGAGTACCTGGCCAAGTTCAATGAGCTTGTGAAGTTTGCGCACTTCTGGATGGTTCCTCCTACTCCGACATTTCTGGCTGCTAAGTTCCATAGAAGACTTAGTGAGTTGATTGCTGAGCATATTGCTGGAGCTGCTTCTAGGGATTTTGGTACACTGGTTCAGCAGTGTAAGGATATTGAGGATGTCTGTGTTGGGAGCAAGGCCATGAGGGCCAAGGTCGACGAGACCAAGGGGACTGTTAGTTCCACTCCTACTCCTACGTCCTGGAAGGAGAGGAAGTTTGCAGGGAAGGGAAAAGGTAAACAGTTGGCGACTAGGCAGGTGCCTGGTCAATTCAAGAGGACTGCTTCACAGCAGGGGGGTTCTGCTAGGCCTCCTTCCACTCCGAGATGTGCGGGATGCGGAAAGGAGCATCCTGGTCGTTGTGCTTCAGGTTAGCTAATATGTTTCCTATGTGGCAAGGAGGGCCACTTCTCTAGAGAATGTCCATCGTCGATGGCGAGAGCTGCAGCTGTTCAGGCAGTTCCTTTGCAGATGGTTCTAATGGCATCTACTTCGGCACCTGCGGTGCCACCTTCTGTTGGGCGTGTGTACACCTTGGAGAGGCAGCAGTCGGACCGCGCTCCGAACCTTGTTAGAGGTACTGTATCTATTGGTGATTCATCTGTTGATGTATTGTTTGATTTCGGGGCTACGCATTCGTTTGTTGCAACCCCGATTGCTTTGGGGCTCGAGCTGCCCATGTTTGTTCTTTCTCCACCGTTGCGGGTGACTACCGCCACCAGAGAAATATGTGATTCTACCACTGTACATCGCGATGTAGAATTTCAGTGGGATGGCCGTGAGTTTTCGGTAGATCCGATAGGATTGCCGATGGCCAACTTGGAGATTGTTCTGGGCATAGATTGGTTGTCTAGAAACTGTGCACTTATTGATTGCTGTGTAAAGCGCGTGGTGATGTCCCCGTTTGATTCCATCGCTAGTTCCTCGCCATATATTTCATTGCTGCAGGCTAGGAAGGCCTTGAGAGCTGGGGCATTCGGGTATGTCATGTTGGGAGGTTTGGTGAGTAGGACGCAGGAGGATATCACTGGCATTCTTGTGGTGGGAGAGTTCCTTGAGGTGTTTCCTGAGGAGATTCCTGAGTTTCCGCAACAGCGGGAGATAGAGTTCTCCATTGATTTATTGCCTGGTGTGGGGCCGATTTCTTTAGCTCCATATCATATGTCGCCACCGGAGTTGGCTGAGCTGAAGAAGCATATTGAGGATCTTTCAGCGAAAGATTTCATTCGACCGAGTGTGTCTCCTTGGGGAGCACCGGTCATCTTTGTGAAGAAGAAGGACGGGACAATGCGATTGTGCATCGACTACCGGTAGTTGAACAAGGTGACGATCAAGAACAAGTATCCCCTTCCTCGGATTGATGATCTGTTGGATCAGCTCAGGGGTGCTTGCGTGTATTCCAAGATTGATCTCCAGTCCGGATACCATCAGATTCGGGTAAAGCCGGAGGATGTCCCGAAGACCGCATTTCGTTCGAGATACGGTCACTTTGAGTATTTGGTGATTCCTTTTGGACTCACAAATGCGCCGGCAGTGTTCATGGATTACATGAATAGGATTTTCCAGCTGTATCTGGATCAGTTTGTGATCGTCTTCATTGACGATATTCTGATTTACTCCAAGACTGAGGAGGAGTATGGGGAGCATCTGAGGATTGTTCTGCAAGTGCTGAAGGAGAAAAGCTGTATGCGAAACCTCCTAAGTGTGAGTTTTGGCTCAAATCCGTTAAGTTTATGGGGCATGTGATTTTAGCAGATGGAGTTGTAGTGGATCCCAACAAGATTGAGGCCGTGCTGGATTGGGAGAGGCCCAAGACAGTTACGGAGGTGAGGAGCTTCTTAGGTTTGGCAGGTTACTATCGGAGGTTCATCAAGGGTTTCTCCACAATGGTTCTCCCTTTGACTCGCTTTACCCGAAAGGAGACTCCATTTGTGTGGACTCACGAGTGTGAGGTGTGCTTTTAGGAGTTGAAGGAGAGATTGACTACTTCACATGTGTTGGTCCTTCCTGATCCTGAGGAGCTGTTTGAGCTTTACTGTGATGCTTCTGGAAAGGGGTTGGGCTGTGTGTTGATGCAGTCTGGTAGAGTTGTTGCTTTTTCTTCGAGGCGGTTGAAGCCTCATGAGGAGAACTACCCGATTAATGATTTGGAGTTGGCGGCTATCGTGTTTGCCTTCAAGATTTGGAGGCATTATCTTTTTGGTTTGAGATTTGTGGTGTTTAGTGACCACAAGAGCTTGAAGTATCTTTTCGACCATAAAGAGCTGAACATGAGGCAGAGGAGATGGATGGAGTTCCTGAAGGATTACGACTTTGAGCTGAAGTACCATCCTGGTAAGGCCAATGTGGTAGCCGACGCTTTGAGCCGGAAATCCGGGAGCTTGTCCAGTTCGTTACTTTGTAACTTTGATGTGGTTCTGAAGTTTCAGAAGTTGGTAGTGACCTCTCCGTGGGAGAGTGCACTTTTCGAGATGGAGGCAGCAAACGTTGTGAACGAGCTGTTGGAAAAGATCAAAGAGGCGCAAGTTCAGACAGAGTGCCTGGATTACGTGAAGAACCAAGATGGTGTGTCTTGGAATGAGGATGGACTTCTTATGTTTCAGCAGAGGATTGTGGTCCTTCGAGGTCCGTTGACAGATGAGGTTATGGCAGAAGGCCATAAGGGCCAGTTTTCTATCCACCCTGGTGCTACAAAGATGTATCAAGATCTGAAGAAGAACTTCTGGTGGCCAGGCATAAAGAAAGATGTTGTTGTTTTCTTGTCCAAGTGTTTGATTTGTCAGAAAGTGAAGATTGAACACCAGAAGCCGTCTAGTAAGCTTTAACCTCTTGAGATTCCGGAATGGAAATGGGAGAGCATTTCCATGGACTGCGTTGTGGGTTTGCCGAAGACTCAGGTTGGTTGTGACTCTATATGGGTCATTGTGGACAGACTGACGAAGTTTGCCCATTTTCTTCCAGTGAAGGTGAGCTTCACTACAGAGCAGTTGGCCAAACTGTATGTTCGCGAGATCATGAGGCTTCACGAGGTTCCCTAGAGTATCATCACTGATAGGGACCTGAAGTTCACATCTCGGTTATGGGAGGCGCTGCAGGGAGCTTTTGGTACGCAGTTGAGACTGAGCACAACCTATCACCCTCAGACTGATAGACAGACTGAGCGGACTATCCAGACCTTGGAGGACATGTTGCGGGCTTGCACGTTGGAGCAGGGCTCGGCATGGGATAGGTACCTTCCATTGGTGGAGTTTTCGTATAACAACAATTTCCCTGCTAACCTGGGCATGGCACCTTTTGAGGCGTTGTACGGTAGGAGGTGTCATACACCTACCTGCTGGTCTAAGGTTGGAGATAAAGAGTTATTTGGCTTGGACTTTATCCAAGATACCACCTAGCAGATTCAGTTGATCAGAGATAAGCTGAAGCAGACGCAGAATCGCCAGAAGAGTTACTACGATGTCAAGCATCGTCCACTGGAATTCAGTGAGGGTGAGCAGTTGTTTGTGAGACTTTCACCTGTCACCGGTGTTGGACGAACACTCGGAGTGAGGAAGTTGAGTCAGCGATTTATTGGGCCACACCAGATCCTTGGTAGAGTAGGACCTGTTGCCTATCGACTTGTCTTGCCTCCGAACTTAGCCAACATCCACGACGTGTTTCACGTGTCTCAGCTTCGCAAGTACGTGGCGGATCCTTCGCACGTGGTGCAACCGGATGATGTGGAAGTTCGGGAAAACATAAAGACTCCCGTCGGACCACTCAAGATTCTCGATCGTGGCGAGAAGCAGCTGAGGAGCAAGACCATTCCAATGGTCAAAGTGCACTGGACTGGACGCACTCCTGAGGAGTGTACCTGGGAGCGAGAGGACGAGTTTCATCGGCAGTATCCCGAGTTTCAAGACATGTATGTTTCTGGTGTTGAGGACAAATTCCTTAAAAAGGTGGGGTGAATGTAAGAACCTGCACCGCTAATTAAGGTAGTTAATTAATTAATTGTGGTAATTAGGAAATAATTCCATAATTGACCCTAATAATTATTATGAGGCTCTAATAATTATAGTAAGTGAGTAAGAATGCTGAAAGTCGCTTTTCGGAAGAAAAGTGCAGATACCGGTTCTGCTAGTCGGTATAAATGCGTACCAAAAAAAGTATCCCGGAAAATTATAATGAGTGCATGAATATTACTAGAATAATATTTAGGACTTTTAAAATGAGGTTCAAGTTAAAACAATGAGATCTGATGCCAGAACTGATACTGGCTATGGAAAAGCGCGTACCGGAAAGGTGCTCCGAAAAATATAATAAAAATATGATAATTATTGTAAAATTGAGTAGGTTAAGAATCCTTAGTCTGGGATTAAAATGCTAAGCGTAGAAATTAAAGTTAATACTGTGTGTTTTAAGCTTAAGTGGCTATATATATGTTAGTTGCACACAACCCTAGGTTGATGCATAAGTTTTTGTGCGTGAGTGGCTGCTGTGGGTGGGTCTCCTTGCTGACTTGGTGCCTCCTTCACTCCCCTTCACCATTTCTTGAACCTTGTGGCCTTTTCTTTCACATTTCTTCTCCTAAACACTTGAGAGCATGCATGGTGAGGAAGTGTGAGTGTGTATTTCTGAGTTTCCAGCCTCTGTGTGTTGGTGAGGTTGCTGGCCTTGGGTGGTTTGAGTGTTGGAAGCCATAGTCATGACATTTTGAGGTCCAAGTGGTGACCTTTGGTGAGAAAGTACCAACCTTGGGGTGTCATTTTCGTTCTTGTACAAGTCAGAACCTTGGGAGCTGGTTGTGAGCTCCAGGAGCAGCCCTTTGCCTATGTTTTGAACCTTTGGTGAGTTGTTCAACCTTGATCATGGGTTTTAATGGGTTAAAGGTGATATCTTTGCATGTTAATGGGTTAAGCAAGTAACCAACTGGTATGTTAACCTAAGAGGGTATAAAAATGCATGTTTTAACGTGTTTAAGTGTTAAAAATGGAACCTTGGAGGGATATCTTCGCGAAATGCAGAAACTGCATTCTGTCGCGAAATATCCGGATATTTGCTCATGAAATATCCGAATATTGATATCCGGATATTGATATCCGGATATGGGTATCTGGATATCCGGATATTGCCAGTGATATATCCGGATATTGGATATCCAGATATGCCAGTGAGATATCCGGATATTCTGGGAATTCGAAGAATAGTAGCTGCACTGTTCATACAGTAGGCTATTGGGGGTTTGTGGACTCTAGATTGATGAAGTTGAACTTCTGTATTAATTGAACTAAGTCAGAACTAAGTGGTTAAGGGCTTATGGCTTTGTATGGAGCCTTAAGACGTTAAACGTAAAGGAAAGGCGCTGTCTTTAAGTTGTATGCTTGTGGTGCCTTAAGACGTAGAACTAATGATGATAAACTGTTTTTGAACTTATATTGCACATGTAAGTGAGCTTGGGGTGGAAGATCCTTGAGGAATCACTGTGTTACTGAGATTTCTTGTTTAGAGATCTCACCCCACGTTTGGGGAATGCTTATTTCAGGATCAAGTAACTTGGGGGCTGATGCCTCTGGCGGCAAGAGGCCAGAGCTTAGTTGATGATTTTACTGCTTATCTGCTAGTATGAGTGGATGGATGCTGTTATGTTTTTCGCACCTTTATTATTGTGTTGTTGATGTTGAGACGGATGTTGGGCTTTGTTGCCTTATTTGGGCTAGCATGGGAGTTGTCCATGCCACTGTATTGTTAGTACTTCGAGTTGAGTTGTATAAACTGATAGTTGATCCGGTCTACGTGTTGTAGTTTCGTAACTAGAAACTCACACTTATGTTATTTATTTAATGAGGTATTTCAGTTAGCTGTTCTATTGCAATTACATACAAATGATGTTTTATTAATTGATTAATAAGCCAGTTGGTAATGATAAAGACATCATAATTGAAAAGAAAAAGATATTACACATTTTTTGATACAGAAGGAAAATCAAGAGTTTTAGCATTTAAAGTGCAATAAAGATAATTTTTAGTTGTCAATAACTCTTGGGTGCATAATCTTGGAAGTTGGGTTTAATTATTGTTATTTCTATTTCCTAAGCAACATAACTCTTGGGAGCATGACTCTTGGGAGTTGGGTTTAGTTAGTGTTATTTCTACTTCCTTAGCAACACAACTCTTGGGAGTTATTTGTCTCTTTGTATTCTCATGCTTTTAGTTATTCTATAAATATAGGATATTTTGTAATGCAGAAAACAGATTTGGTAAATGAAAAAGTGTGTTGCAAGTTCTCAAACTTGTCTTGAATCTTGTTATCTTTATCTAACCTTGGGTTAGTGGTGAGGCGAGTGGGTTCTTTATCAGTTGGGAGGGTGGCTTAGCCTTTAATCTCAATTGTGGTGGACTCTTATCTATCCCGTTTATTTTTACAAAGTGGCTTTTCCCTTTTCTCATACCCATCACGTATCAACTTGGTATCAGGAGCACCGGTTCACATGGAAGACGAAGGTCCAAGGTACAGAACCCGTGAGCAAAATCAAAATATGAGGCGTGACCAACAACTTGCAAATCTTGAAAATCAGATTGAAGAAATGCGCCAAGCTCTTGCTGATCTTGTCCAACGGAATCATCGTGGACGTAGGCGACATTCCAGAAGCACTCATAGCCCCTCCATTCATGATTCTTCTGCTAGTGACTCAAGTGTTTCTTCAAATGAGTCAACACCTCATGATAGAAGAAGAAAAAAATTCCAAGATGACTTTAGAGATGTGAAGGTCGAACCGCCAGAATTTGATGGCAGCTTGAATCCCGATATTTATTTGGAATGGGTTCGTTCTATCGAGCGAATTTTTGAAGCTAAAGACTTTGATGATGAGAAGTGCTTCAAAATTGCAAGCATTAAACTCAAAAAGTATGCATCAATATGGTTTGAGAACTTGAAGATGGAGAGGAACCAAGAAGGCAAGAGAAAGCTCAAATCTTGGACTAAACTGAAGAGGCTGATGGATAAAAGATTTCTTCCTGCCAGTTACAAACAAGACTTGTATCTCAAAATTGCATCTCTCAAACAAGAAGATCTGAGTGTTGAAGAGTATATTAGGGAGTATGAGCAACTCCTTATGACTAGTGGCCTTCAAGAAGTTCAGGAACAAAAAATCGCTCGTTTTATTGGCGGATTAAATACTGATATTGCCGAGAAGGTGGAACTACAACCTTTTTGGACTTTTGAAGATGTGTGCAAGTTAGCCATTAAAGTGGAGAAACATTCAAAATCAAAGAAGGCAACCAGCAAGCCATCAAGTTTCTTTAAGAATTACTCTTCTAAGGGTGACTCCTCCTCATCAAAAATTATTAAGGAGAAGGAGAAGGAGAAGGCCAAGGAAGCTCCGAAGGAATTTAAAAAGAAGTTGGATGGAAAGAAATGTTTTAAATGCCAAGGCTATGGCCATTTTCAAGCTGATTGTCCTAATAGGCGGGTCCTGACACTTAAAGAAATTGAAGAAATTGAGCATGAATATGAACAAGGTCCAGTTTGGGATGCTGAACATGATGAAATCCCGGGTGAAGAAGTTATCTTAGAAGCAGACCGAGGGGAGCATCTGCTTATGTTACGAAGAGTTCTCCATGTTAAAGAAGCACCTAAAGAGAAAAGCCAAAGAGAACAAATCTTCTACACAAGGTGCACCATCAAAGGAAGGGTATGCAATCTCATTGTGGATAGTGGGAGTTGTGTTAATGTTGCTTCTACGTTACTCATTCAGAAGCTTCAATTACCTACCACTCCTCACCCACATCCTTACAAACTACAATGGCTAAGCAAGAATAGCGATGTTAAGGTAACTCAACAAGCCCTTATTCCTCTTTCAATTGGGAATATTTATCATGACCGAATCGTGTGTGATGTGATCCCTATGGATGCATGTCATATTCTGTTGGGACGTCCTTGGCAATTTGACAAATATGTTGTTCATGATGGTCATAAAAATACTTATTCTCTTGTTGACAATCAAAAGAAAATCACACTTGCACCTTTACCACCAAATGAAATTCATGTGAGTTTATATGGGGAGGGAAACACAAGTGAGAAAAATTCCTATGTGAATGAAACAGAGGTTGAGCGTTCATTACTTCAAAACAAGCCTATTTTTGCCCTGCTTGTTGTTGAAACATCCATAAGTACAGTTGAGGCCCCTTTACATCCTTTGGTGCAATCTTTGATTGAGAAATTTCAAGATGTGTTTCCGAATGATTTGCCCCCTGGTTTGCCACCAATTAGGGGAATAGAACATCAGATTGACCTTATGCCTGGCGCTCCATTACCAAATAGGGCTGCCTATAGGTGTAATCCTGAAGAAACAAAAGAACTACAAAGACAAGTGGAGGAGTTGATGGCTAGAGGATTTGTTAGAGAAAGTATGAGTCCTTGTTCTGTTCCAGCTTTACTTGTTCCTAAAAAGGATGGTACTATGCGTATGTGTGTTGATAGTAGGGCCATAAACAACATCACCATCAAGTATAGGTATCCAATCCCTCGCCTTGATGATATGCTTGATGAATTACATGGTTCTAATGTTTTCTCTAAGATTGATCTTCGCAGTGGATATCACCAAATTAGAATGAAGGAAGGAGATGAGTGGAAGACTGCTTTTAAGACTAAAGGAGGGTTACATGAATGGAGAGTCATGCCCTTTGGGCTTTCTAATGCTCCAAGCACCTTTATGAGACTTGTGAATGAAATTCTTCGTCCTTTCATTGAGAATTTTGTTGTGGTGTGTTTTGATGATATCTTTGTCTATTCCAAGAGTAACGAAGACCATGAGGATTTGAGGACAAATCTCAATCAGGAAAGGGAGGATGATACAGAAGGAAAATCAAGAGTTTTAGCATTTAAAGTGCAATAAAGATAATTTTTAGTTGTCAATAACTCTTGGGTGCATAATCTTGGAAGTTGGGTTTAATTATTGTTATTCCTATTTCCTAAGCAACATAACTCTTGGGAGCATGACTCTTGGGAGTTGGGTTTAGTTAGTGTTATTTCTACTTCCTAAGCAACACAACTCTTGGGAGTTATCTGTCTCTTTGTATTCTCATGCTTTTAGTTAGTCTATAAATATAGGATATTTTGTAATGCAGAAAACAGATTTGGTAAATGAAAAAGTGTGTTGCAAGTTCTCAAACTTGTCTTGAATCTTGTTATCTTTATCTAACCTTGGGTTAGTGGTGAGGCGAGTGGGTTCTTTATCAGTTGGGAGGGTGGCTTAGCCTTTAATCTCAATTGTGGTGGACTCTTATCTATCCCGTTTATTTTTACAAAGTGGCTTTTCCCTTTTCTCATACCCATCACGTATCATTTTTAATTAAGCGCAGCTTAATACGATAGTATGATAACATTACCGGATATATACAGGGTGTTACATTATCTTTATATGCTATCTTTTATGTCATAATTGTAATGTCTAGTTGTCTATTGCTTTTGGTTGTATTGGATTTAGCATTTCAACTTTTGTCTTGTGTATATTGACCATAATAGTAATGTAATAATCATTGTTATGCAGTCACAATTGTTCTAATATTTTCCTCTATCTATTATATGTGGCTGAGGCAATTCTTTGGATGGCTACTTTTTTATTACGATTTTTATTTTTTATGACTTTATAATGAATGTCTAAATCAGTTTCTAAAACACTCTTTTGTCTAAAATTGTTTGGAAGTGTAAAATTGATGCTTTCATTCATACAATTTTTCTCATTTAATCAATCTGGGCTTCAATACTATGCCAACAATTTGTAGGTGCTTCCAGTTTTCTAGTTGTATGAACAAGGTTGTGTTCTACCCTCTCCACTTCTCTTATTTTTTTAATACAGAAGAAAGAGATTGTCTGTATAATTCAAATAATTATCTTTGCGGGCTATGTTAATCTTTTGGGCTGTTCTCGTTAGTTTAATAATGATGACAAGCATCCCTATATATTTTTAGTACTATATGAATAACTTCAGAGGAGGATTTGAGGTTATTGTTGAGGGATGGATCTGTATTATGCAGCATTTTGGACAAGCTGGTTCCTGGTTCAATGGAGGTAAGAGGATTATTTTTTACTATTTCTCATTGAGCTATATACTTATATTCTGCTTCTTTTTATTTTTTATGAGTATGCATACATTAGTGTTCTTTATTTTCTATTTGTGCTGACATTAAGTTAGAGATTATTTATTTTTATCCTCTTTCTTCTAAGGTGCATTTTTAACTTCAGGGAAGTGGTTCATTGAATGAGCCGGTGAGTGTTAAAAGGTTTCTGCCGGCTTTGGATAAGTTGGGATTGTCTGGATTTGAATTGTCAGACCTGGAGCAGGTAT
The DNA here is from genome assembly GCA_032173675.1 of Gastrolobium villosum. NCBI lineage: Eukaryota > Viridiplantae > Streptophyta > Magnoliopsida > Fabales > Fabaceae > Gastrolobium > Gastrolobium villosum. Next base: position 14,842 of record JAVKPL010002833.1, read on the forward strand.
AAGAAGTTCCTTACGTGCAATGTGATTTGAGAACGTGCTGGGTTATGTCTTTGGCTCTCTTTGGTTGTGCTTGATTAAAAGGTTGGCTAGATAAGCGCCTAATATGTATGTACATTGGAAATAACTTCCGTTACACAATGAAGGAGAACCACTAACTAATTTGATTGCGATGTCTACTATTTATGGTTGTGCTTTTGGAAATAACTTCAGTTCATTTTCTTTCTTGGATGATGAAACCAGTACTCTGCTTTGTACTAGCTTTATGCTGGACTGTGACTAATAAAATAAATTAGATGGAACTGTCCAAACATGATACTGGAATTCCATTTTTTTCTCTACCACATTTTGTAAGTTTTGTTCTAATTATTTAATTCTGTGCTCTGAGAATATATGCAGGGATCCATGGCTCCTGTGTTGCAGTTCCTTGAGACTTTGAAAACTCATTTTGCTTTTAATGCTGCACGAGGAAATATCCAAAGTTGGTCTAGAAAAAGGTGGGACGAGTCGGATCTAACATCCCTAGAGCAAAATGATAGTTTCCTCAAGGATGCTTCAAAATTCCAACACGCAGTTGATGGTTCTGTTGTATCAGGTATTATGATCCATTAAAAAATGCCTTGCGCTAAATAGGTTTATTGAAAAATTCAAATTTTGTGGATCAATTTATGTTCTTTAGTCTTATCCATAATTCACGAACATTTATGTTCTCTCTTATAAATTTAGATCTACCATTTACTTCTACTGCTTAGAGTCATGGTTTATGTGTAGCTAAAGGAGATGGTATTAGCACTTCTGCACGAGTCTGATCTTATGCTATCAGAGGATATGATCGAAGCCATTGTGGATAAGGTTGATAAAGTTATACCTTATTATTCCTTTTAAGAATTCCTTTGATGCTTATGCCTGGATGATAGTTAAAACTCTCATTTATTATAAAGAACCAATTTGGATACAAAATAGGAATTATAAAACAGAATGAAAACAACTTATGTGAAAAATAGGTTACAAACAACTTTCTTGGGGTAAGTTATGCTATATTGTATCCATCTTTTTTTCAGGATACATTTGGAGCTGCATGGCAATTTGCTTCAACTATATTTCTAAATGAATATGAAAAGAACTGCTATGTGGGTGAAGACAATATATGGGAGCAACTATATATTTATCCCCTTGGTAGCTTTTTGAATTGGTAGCAACTATATATTATCAGTAACAACTGATAATAACTCTTTGCACTTTAAGCAGGCTAAAGGTTTTTTCTAGTGATTTTTATGTCCCTAATTGATCTGTGTGAAAGCTCACTAAAAATAATGATATAGTTGCTTTGATCCTTCACCCTTGTCTGTAAATCAGGTTTGATTTGGTTATAACTGTGAATGGAAAGAAGGAGAAAATTACCTCAGGTTTGCTCAACCCATTTCTATCTTACTTGAAGGCTGCTCAAGATCAAATGGCTAAGGGTGGTTATTCAATTGTTCTTATGCCTTACTAGGGGAACCGTTGAAAGGTATGCTTGAAATTTCTTTTTTCCCCTTTTTTTTATTACATATGAAGGCACCAGCACTACAAATTTCTTTTTGGCAGTCTTTGGTCCCCTTAGGTGGCGTGGAATTTCTCAGGAAGATCACCCTTTGAGCCTTGGTAAGGCAAGTCTTTGGAGTAAATATTTTCATGTAAGTTTCTCCTCCATTTCAAAGTTACTTTTGACTGAATGCTTACTGAATAATGAAATGGATACTTATTGCTGTCAGTCCTTCTTCTAGCAGCATACAGAGATAATAGAACAGATAAAACGAGATCTGTAGTGTACACATCCAGATATGTCATTCTTTTCAGGAGAGTCATCATTAAGTCGGAAAAATAGGGTTACTGCGCCTACACTTTTTTTAATTTTGGTTTTAGCTGAACTATTTATCAAACTCATTCTCCTCAATTTTGTTTTCAGTGTCAATTAATAGATTTTAGGGGTTTCGTCACTGATTGAAGTTTATATTGATGCTGTGAAAATAGAAAGCAATGAAGAATATCCTCCTTCTTTTTGCAAAGTCAAATCCTGCAATTTGTTACGTGCAAGGCATGAACGAGGTCTTGCCACCAATATACTATGTATTTAGTGCTGACACTGACAAGCAAAATGTTGTAAGCACTTTCTTCGCATAACTACTTATTATGTCATTTGCACCAGTTCCCATTGTTTTCCTTTCAATGGGGTTAATGCATGGTATATATTAATATGATGACGTATATAATATATGTACTCGGCAGAAACCAAAATCCATGGTCGAAGGAGGGTCTAACTTGTGTTCTTATGCCTTTGCAGAATTACAAATATTTTTATTAATAACTATAAAAAATATTAACTTCTTTTATTTATTTTCTTTTGATCTTAAATATTTGTACATGAAATGTAAACACAATAAAAGTTTTTAATTTGGTTCTTATAGTTACTGTATTATAACTCTAATATACAGTATTTTAATAGTTTAAACACATAAATTAATAACATGTTTGGTAATAACTTATTTTAAAGAAATAATTTTTTTTTTCAAAAGCTCTATTCGTAAGAAAAAAATGTTCGATCTGTACCGAAAAAGCAATTATGGCCTTTTCAGATAGGCAAGCAAAAAAAGCAAATCCTTCATGTCTCCAATACGTATGGCCTTTTCCTATCAGCACTTATGGATAAATAACGCAATTACTATCCCGAAATGATTCAATGCTATATATGCCTACTTTTTTTTCAACATATATCTAGAAAAAAATGTTGTACATTGATTTGTGAGTGAATTTCGTTGTTGTTTGATCTGTACCAAGTGCTGCTCTTGCTCTGTTTTATCTTGGATTGGTACAATGAGTGTTTTACCAACGTACTTGCTAATCAATTGACCACGTCATAAAAGGATTCTGTAATTGTTCTTTTGCAGCACTCATTTAATTTACCATTTGTAGATTATTGAATAATTTAACTACCACCACTTTGATGAGTAAATGCATTTTTAAATGCAATTAAGTGTATTATTATAGTGGTAATCTTTTGTCCTGTATAGTGCTTAGATATCAGGTAAACATACACTGCTCTTATGGTTTGCTATTGGTGTTTATAGCTTTCATGAGAAATGTGGCCATAGTGAGACAGATATGTGTTTCTTTCTTTCTTCTATCTTGTACATAGCTTCCCATTATTCAAGTCAAATATGATGTGAGATACCTATGCTCCTATCTATTTACATGTATATTTGTTTTCGTTTACTTAGTCTTTTTATTTCAGAAAATATATATTATCGTAGTCATACAACAAAGTTGGATTTGATGATATTCTTATAAAATTTTCTTTTTTCTTTTAGCATATATATATATATATATATATATATATATATATATATATATTGATCCTGTGAATTTGTGCCGCAAAAGAAGCTGGTTTCATCAGACCTACACAGGAAATCTACTATTTTTAGTTATCTTCTAAGGAGAGCAATACCAAGGTTGTTCTTTCACCTTCACCTTTTTAAATTATTCTAAATCTTATGCTTTAAATTTCTTGTATCATATGGGATTTGGGTTCCTCATTCACATATTTCACATAGTTTGTGCAAGTAGCTTTTCCTTTTGAGATTATATTTCGCTTTTCTTTAGCCTTACAGATTTAATTAGGTTGCGTGTTTTTATGGAAATGGTTGTTTCATAAAATATAGGAATGGGCTGGGAACGACAAATTTATAAGGGTAATGCCTAATACTCCTGCTGGTGTTGGCGAGGCACCATCAGGTATTACCTTTTTTTTTTTTGATAACAAGTATTACCTTTTTTAAAAGAGCATATTCTGTTTTGTTCTTCAGTTACTTTCTTCATGCTGAGAGTTGAGAACATATGCTGTGACTTTTTTGTATAACTTAGTAGTTCCATAATTG
>JAVKPL010002834.1:0-18750 GCA_032173675.1 Gastrolobium villosum
CATCTGGTATATCTTCCATTGCTTTTGTGCTGCAACTGCTGTAAGAAGTCTGATAGTGTCAATCCTTGCAACTGGTGCAAACACCTCATCATAATCTATTCCATATTTCTGCTTGTAGCCTTTAGCTACCAATCTTGCCTTGTATTTCTCCACTTTTCCTTCTTGATTAGTCTTTGTCTTGTACACCCACTTTACTCCGATGGGCTTATGTTTCTTAGGCATAGTTGTTAGCTCCCACGTGTCATTTCTTTTGATTGCAGCAATTTCATCATTCATGGCTTTCTGCCACTTTTCATCTTCTACAGCTTCTTCATATGTCACTGGATCACATTCAGCTATTAAACAAAATAATGAATAATCAAGGGTAGTTTGTACCGGATCTGTAGCATCATAGATATCACTTAAGCTTCTCATCCTTGCTACTGCTCCCCCTGAATTGTTGCTACTGCTACTGCTACCTGAGGTTGAGGCTGCAGGAGTCGTTGGATTAGGACTTTGTGGAGGTGTCTGATCATTGCCTGCTTCAACTGCTTGCTCTGTTGAGTTATCATCATCTTTAAAGAATAACCCTTCTACTCTTTTTTCTTCATCATTCCATCTCCAGTAATCTGCTTCGTCAAACTCCACATCTCTTGAGATGATTACCTTTTTTGTCAGGGGATTGTATAATCTATAAGCTTTACTCCTATGCTCGTAGCCAGTAAAGATACACTTTTCTCCTTTATCATCTAACTTCTTTCTCTTCTGATATGGAATATGGGCATATGCAATGCAACCAAAAATTCTTAGATAGCTTACCTCTGGCTTTCTACCACTCCATGCTTCATTTGGTGTTTTGAACTTGACACTCTTTGTTGGACATCGATTCAATAAATAGGCAGCACATTGAACAGCTTCTGCCCAGAATGTTCTTGGCAAATGTTTTTCTTTGAGCATGCTCCTTGTCATATCAAGAATTGTACGGTTCTTTCTTTCTGCTATACCATTCTGTTGTGGTGTGTAGGCTGCAGTCAATTGATGAATTATTCCATATAGCCTACAAAATTCTTCAAATAATTTGGAAGTGTATTCACCCCCTCTATCTGTTCTGAGTGTCTTCAGATACTGACCACTTTGCTTTTCTGCCATTGCTTTGAATTCTTTGAATTTGTTAAGAGCTTCTGCTTTTTCTTTAAGAATATATACCCAGGCTTTTCTACTAAAATCATCAATAAAGGTAATATAATACCTGTTTCCTCCAAGAGATGGAATATCAAATGGACCAGCTATATCTGAGTGAACTAACTGCAATGGTCTTTTTGCTCTCCATGATTTGCCAACTTCAAAACTTTGTCTATGTTGCTTTCCTCTCATGCATCCTTCACACAGCTGATCAGGTTGATTTATCATTGGTAATCCATTTACCATCTTTGCTTTTGATAACAGCTTCAGGCCAGTGAATCCAAGATGACCAAATCTGAGATGCCATAACCACGAACTATCTTCTATGATGGTCTTCATGCACTTTATTGCACTTGTCTGGATGTTTAGCTTGAATAGACGATTTCTTGTCATATCAACTTTTGCAATCAATTCTCCTTTCTGATTTCTCATAATGAGAGAATTATTCTTCAAATGAATATCATATCCTTTTTCTAAAAGCTGACCAAGACTGAGGAGATTGCTTTTCAAAGATGGTATGTAATAGACATCTGAAATATATTTTCTATCTCCATTCTTTGTGAATATCATAATCTTACCTTTGCCTTTAACTGGAATCTTCGATAGATCACCAAACGTAACTTCTCCTTGGACTTCCTCATTCAGCTCTGTGAATAACTCCTTTTTGCCGCACATGTGATTACTAGCTCCAGTATCAAGGTACCAAACATCTTTTCCACTATCTTCCTCGCCTTTGTAAGTGAACAACATGGTCGGTTCATCATCTTTCTCTTCAGTTGTTGTATAATGACTTCTCTCCGCAACTCTGGCAGCATCTCTACACTCATAGCTGAGATGACCATATCTGTTGCAATTATAACACTGCAAGTGAGATTTATCACCTCTTTGTTGAAATCTTCCTCCTCCTCGGGTCACGAAACCACGACCTCGACCACGATTATTATTATATGCTCCTTGATCACGTCCATATGCTACAGCATCAGTCTGAAATCTTCTATTTGTTTGGCTATATCCACCACGTACGCCACGGCCACCTCGAGTGTTGAATCCACCTCGGGTGTTGAAACCTCCTCTATATCCACCATGATTTCCTCTGCCACGTCCATAGCTACTGCTACTGGCTTGATTAGCATCAAGAGATAACTTACTTTGCAAAGCTTGCTCCAATTTGCTTGAACCTTCATTAAGATTCATTCTTTGCTCGTGCGCTTGAAGAGAACCCACAAGCTCATCAATAGATATAACTGACAAGTCTTTGGCTTCTTCAATGGCAGTGACAATATAATCAAACTTTCTTGTTAGTGATCGTAGAATTTTCTCCATTACTCTGACATCATCTAAAGTCTCTCCATTTCTTTTCATCTCTTTGGCCACCTTTTGCACTCGTGAGGAATAATCTGTAACTGGCTCTGTATTCTGCATTTTTAAGTTTTCAAACTCAGCTCTAAGTGATTGGAGTCGTACCTTTTTAGCTTTGTCAACTCCTTGGCAAGACTTCTGTAAAATCTCCCATGCTTCCTTGGATGATTTTGCATCTGATATTTTCTCAAAGGTTGATTCATCAACACCTTGAAAAATTAAGAAAAGAGCCTTTTTGTCCTTCTTTCGTGAATCTTTAAGCGTCTTTCTCTGGGCATCTGATAAAACTGCTTCTGCAGCTGCATTGGCGGGCTCCATGTATCCATCCTCAACAAGGTCCCATATATCTTGGGAACCTAGCAACGTCTTCATCTGAATGCTCCAATTTCCATAATTACTCTTTGACAACTTTGGAATCTGTGATTGCATCATCTCCGCCATCTTTGATTGAACGTGGCTCTGATACCACTTGTTGGAAATTTAGAGAAAATAAAATAATAGATGAAGAAATATTTTTGTATTAAAATTGGCTAAACAACAACACACTATTTTATACTCACAATCACTCTCTTTCTATCTAAGTGCTACTGCACTTTCTCTCAATTTTTCTCAAGAGTGCTTCTGCACTTTTTCTTCAACTCACAAAAATACTTTTGTTGATACACAAACTCTCACAGCTCTTTTTCAACTAGTGCTTCGGCACCTTAATTTTAACACACATCTAATAATCCTTTTAACACATAATAGGACATATATATATATAGCTTGAGCACCGACTTTGTTTGCTTTGGAATTAGCCACCGCCTGTGACTTGTCAAGTACTAAAAAGTTCTCCAACATTCTTTGTCATTAAGAGAATTGCTTCACGTAACATTTCAAGCCACAAATTATTTTTTATTACCGCCTTTCACCATTTCATTTTCCACATTTGATGAGATATTTCTAGATTGGTGGTGGATTGATAACAAAATCAAATTTGTTTTCTAACAGATGTTACCTTGTTTTGGCCTGATCAGTCAGGGAGATGAGATGTCAGGCTTGAAGGGTTCAAACCCTCAAATGGTGATCCACACCACCGTTCGTCTATGATGCAAGAACTCTTTCTTGAAAGCCACCAGATGAACACCACAATGAGGCGTGCTATGCGCACAAGTGGTGAGGGTGGAGGCTAGGTATCCTGTTTGGAAAGGTGTACTGAGCTACCCTACAGAATGGTGCATAGAGGAGGAGAGTTGGCTTGGTTTTTACAATCAAACCTAAGGTGAGGAACATGTCTATTTATGCGCACCCTTTGGAGAGGAGGAGGGAATTCATTCATTCAAAATGAAAAACAAACTTTCAAATTTCTTTGAAAGTTGTGCATGAAACAGTGTGATAAGGTGGAGCTGTTGCAAAACAAACTTTGCCAACAACCTCCAATCTTATCCACATGAATTTAAATTCAAATTAATTTAAACTTAAATTCATTAACTATCATATAGTATATAGTTTTCATGCGCATAATTCAGCCCTATAAAGGGTCCAAATACATTGAGCAGTTGCATTCAAAATTTGAATCAACTTACCCACTGATTCCCTCAACCACCAAATCTGAATGGAGGTTTGTTTTAAGTGATAAGATAACACTCTTATCACTTAAAAGTGGCGCACCAAACAGCCTAGGGAGAGCCTCCAAAGATGCTTCTTCATCCAAGTAATATGCTCCAATAAGATCCTGTCTTATCCTTTTGTTATGAAACAACTTTTCAAAACCAATTCAAATTCGAATTCAAACACTTGAATTCAAACGTTCAAACATTCAAATTCAAAATTCAAAATTCAAAATTTCAAATTTCAAATTCAAAATTCGAATTTCAAAATTCAAATTCAAATTCAAATTTTAAAATTCAAATTTCAAATTTCAAATTTCAAATTCAAAATTCGAATTTCGAAATTCAAATTCCAAATTCAAATTTCAAAATTCAAATTTCAAATTCAAAATTCGAAATTCAAATATTTGATTATTAATTTAACTAATTAAATTAATTAGTAATGGCTTGGACTATCCAAGCCCATTACTAAACTCCATGCACCACCCACCCATTTAGGTGGGCTTCCAAACAGCTTCTTGGGCTAATAACATTATTAGGCCCAATACCTTTAAAGCTAGTCCATCATAACTACAAGGTGTTAGTGTGTGACCCATTAGGTCCAACTTAGCTACTGACATAACTGGGCTTGGGCCCAACAAGCCCACAACCCAATTAATGACAACACAGAGCACTAGCAATGCTTTGTTGCCCCAGAACTAGTCAGATTAATGACTTGATCATCCTATTGCACATATTTGGTTACCGTATGTATTTCCCTTCGTCTCGGTTATCTTCCCATTAACCTAGGGTAAGGAAATGTATCAACCCCTGCGGTTTAGGGTAAGCTTTATTCGAAATAGGGAATCTTCAATTTACTGACTCTAAAGGCAGATCATCTCATGATCTCTTTTACTATGCATAGATTCCCGAGTCCCTGTAAATGTCATCCCGATTTCTCCGGTTTACAGATAACCTAATCTCTCACAGAGACTTGACGAATTCCTTCAGCTTATTACCCTAGCCCTGTGCCCTTTAAGGACACGCCCAACAGTATACCTATGAGTCTCCATGTTTCAGGCAGACGAGGTATACAATCAAAACATGCCTTCAAGAACACAGTCTAGGTAATAACTTCTGGTCTAAGGAAAGACACACCCAAACATAAAGAGATTACTCTAATGACACTATCTGTGAGATTTCCTCATAGAGTCTCTTTTTGGGTCTGTTCAGTGCGAGCTATACTCTTATAGGTCCACCCACGACTTTAGCTAAGATATCTCCATATCTGCAGCTCATGAGGTCTTTACCTTGTATCCATATACAAGTAGATAAGTCGTACTAGTCTTTACTCGAGATCACTGATCCCCAAACTCAGTGTCTCTAGACTAGGAACATATAATTAGGAATAGACATGCAATATCCTTGAATCCTCATGATCGTGATCTCATCACCGATACTCAAGAGATACCTGTTCTATTCCAAGGGGTTTATCCAGTTCATTCATATAATATTAACAGTAATATCGAGACACAATATGAAACTGAATAAATAGTGCTTACATTTATTTGCAACAAACAAAGTTCTACATCTAGTGTCCTTTATTTAATCAAAAGATTGTCTCTAGGACACCCATATGCTAACATATCCTTCATTCTCTTAATTATGAGTTGAGAAAGGTTATATTTATAAACTTTTTGTTTACAAACTCTTATAAACTACATTAAGTATGACCGGTCATACTTCAATCAAGAGTGTATGACCGGTCATATTTAGTGTAATTTATAAAAAAAAGAAATTGTAAATGGATCCTTCCCCTCGTGAGTTACTAGGAAAAATAACAATGAGGTGATGGCATCCACCACTCATATATTATATAAGATTATCTCATATATCATTTGCTCAACCTAAATATTGTCAGAAACATTATAAAGACTAGCTTGATCTTAAGAGATAATAACACATTAAAACTACCTTGCTGAATTAAACAAAGGCATACTTATAAGATCTTAGAACTTATTTTTAAAAAAATGAGTTTGAAAGCTTAAGACATAAAACTTGAAGAGTAGTTAGCTTGTTTAACCAAAAGAAGTGTATCTTTATTGTAATTAAGAAATGGATACATTGGAAAAGTCTCCTCAGAAATTAGAATGTTAGAGATTTAAATTCATACAATAAAAAAATACTCGTTTATAGAAAAGAAAAAAAATTGAAGTTAATAGTAGCGTTAAGATTAAATTCCATATTTCTCAAATTATCATGCAATTAATGCAATACATTTGAATAAATTTTTGTCATTCTAATATTTAATAATTTGTAAGTTGCTATTTCTGAGTGCTGTATTTATGGCATTTATGTCCAGTGGCATAAGAAATACAGAGAAACATATTGATATTGAGCAACCAAAAACAATGCAACTTCCTCATCATATAATATCAAAGTAATTTCATTCCAGAATACCAGACAATAGAATTTTTAAACAAAAAAGAAAGAAAGAAATCACACCTACCCCTTATCCAGCGCTGTATCCGTTGTCCACCATATTTCCCTGAAATGTTTTGCTCGGCGAAAAAGACAGCTGAAAACTGCAGACCAAAATACCTAGAAACAGTATAAATTCACAACATTAATTTGATTTATCATTGAGAAAAAAGTTAAAGAAAAAGAAGAGGAAGCTTTCGTGGGTGGAAGATAGGGTTTAACAGAGGCAGAGGGGGAAGAGAGGGTGAGGAGGTAGGGCGGGTGAGGGACTAGGTTTGGATCATGTGTGAATATTATAGTGAGAAAAAGCAATAAAATATGATCGTGTCTGAGGATACGAAATGACTGGAGTCTCACTATGTTTTTCACTTATTATTTTATCCAATGTCATTTTCTACAGTCCTAAGGTAGCTCAGTTGACAACTGAGCTCCCAAGGGTTTGTCAGGGATTCAAACCCTGCTTCAAGCAAATTCTTGGAAAATCTTTGGTGACCAGAGGAGGAAAATGTCTCCTTCTCGGTTGGGGATTAGTCTCATTTTCTACAACATTCCCAGGTCAATACTTTGGTTCAACCGGAAAGAATTAATTTGAAGAGGTTCCACAAAGTAGAAAGTCAAATTTTTTATTTTTTATTTTTAAGTAGATAAAAATTCAAGTTTTACTATTTACTTATTGTTTGGACTTATGGAATAAAATATTTTATTTTCTATTATTTAATTTTTTTTTGCCATGACCAAACTTTGACCGGCTAGTGCATAGGTTAAACCTAATTTTATCATTAGTTAGCCTGACAAGCCTAATTTTGTCTAAGATACACTTAGATTTATCAAACTTATAATTAACATATTTGTAGAAATATTGAAACAACTCTAAAATATAGTAAACATATAAGTCTTTTAAAAAGATTAAAATATAAATCTTACTCACACGAAATGAACTGTCGGAGTCATGGTGACCTACAGGATACATAACCACCTATAATTATTCCCATTATAATTGTCGTTTCAATAATCCTTGTCATGATTTTCTCTAAGATTTTTGGCAACTCGTGATCTCTTATTACCTTTTAAATACAGAGACACAACCCCAATGTACTCATATTATTCCTATTACATCATCTGATTCAATCCCGCATTAACTTGAGTGTTGAAGTCCTTGACGTAGGTGCATCCTTCATTGTTCAACAGAGAACTAAAAAGATCCACCGTTAACAACTAATCGTGAAGACCAAGAAACAACATTAGCATCGATTTAGGTATATAACCTTTGATGAAATTAGGGTTGTTAGGGAGAAGAGATAAATTTCTAATCCCATTCCCAAATATGGTATGCACAAGAAGGATGATCCTAAATAGGAACCAAACCTAAGACTCCTTAAAAGATGAATAAGAAGAAAGAATCTCCCTTGAAAGGCAACCATTGGTGCCACCATAATGCCAGAAGACCCCAACGCTTAAGGATTGCTGATGCACGATTGAGATGAAAACCCAATCGGGCCATCTAGACAACACATGCCCTAAAAAATTCAAGCATCACTATAGCAACGTGAACTTATACTATGGAGAGACACACACACAAGGAAACTTTGATTTTCCATGCCACCATGTTATTTCAGGGAGGAATCAATGCACTCTTTTATCAGACTTTTTCTTTGACCTTGAGGCAGAATGTAAAACAGTAATTCCCATCCCTCCTTGGCAACTTAATTGACAACTAGGATGACTTTTTCGAGAAGTTCTTATTTTACTTCCATAATAGTAAGACCCAACCAAGGTCCACTCAATCTTTCATCAAAGGTGAGAAAGAGAAAGGAAGTCCTTTCAAGATTACCTAATCTAGTTCAACAAAGAATCATTGTTAGTTAGAGACCTAGATCCTAAGGTGGCACTTCACTTACTTATAGACAATTTGCAACCTAGACTACTCACGATATCCTTAGCGAAGAGGGAAATCCAGACCATGGAGGACTTGTGTGTTAGGTCTAAAAATTCATCAACATAGAGGACTTTAAAAGACCTAGGAAAAATACAGTAGACGTCAACCAAATCCAGAACTTTTAGAAGTCACACACATTGAGTTACGAGAGGTGTTTGAACTCGATTGGCTTAGTTTGTGATGGATTCAGGATGTTTCATGTAAGAACCCGCACCGTTAATTAAGGTAATTAGTAAATTAATTATGATAATTAGGAAAGGATTTCATAATTGACCTAAATAATTAATATTGGGCTTAGATAATTATACTGAGTGAGTAAAAATGCTGAAAGTCGCTTTTCGGAAGAAAAGCGCAGATACCGGTTCTGCTACTCGGTATAAATGCGTACCGGAAAAGTATCCCGGAAAATTATAACGAATGCATGATAATCACTAGAATGTTATGTAGGACTTGTAAAACAAGTTTCGAGTCAAAATAACGTAATCTGATGCCAGAACTGATACTGGCTATGGAAAAGCGCGTACCGGAAAGGTGCTCCGAAAAATAAAATAAAAATATGAAAAATCTTAGAAAAATGCGTAGGTCTAGATTCCAAAGTTTGGGATCAAGATTTTTTTACTTTGCTATTAAGGCTAATACTGCGCGATTAGTGGCTTGTGCTTATAAATACTAACCTTGCAAAAAACCCTAGGCCATATTGGCCCCCCTACGTGAGTGTGTGTGTGTGTGCTGCAGCTGAGTGATCACCTTCCTTGTGTCCTCACCCCTTCCTCCATACACAAACCTCCCAAGTAACCATCTTTCTTCACTTTTCTTCCCTCCTTGCACCATGGTTGTGTGTGGCTGAGGTCCTTGTGTGTATGGAGAGCTTCACCTCTGTGTTTAGTCACTGTTAGAGGGTTGTGGAAGGGCTGAGTTGGGGTTGTGTGAGAGTTGTGAGTTTCTTCTTGGTTGTGAGTGATCCAAGAAGCCACCTTTGAGAAGAAAGGACTCATCTTGGTGTGCATTTTCGTACACCATTGTGTGGCTGAGTTTGAAGTGTCTTGGGAGAGCTCCAAGAGCACACCTTGCTCTGTTTTGAGCTTTGGTAAGTTTCCTACACCTTTGATCTTAAGTTTTAATGCTTAAAGGTGATGTCTTGGCATGTAAAAGGTTAAAATGAAGTAACCAACACCTAAGTGAACTTGTATATGCTTAAAAATGGATCCTTTAACGTATACATGTGTTAAAAGTGGGATCTTTGGACTGGATATTCACGAAATGCAGAAACTGCATTCTGTCGTGAGATATCCGGATATTTGTCGAACAGATATCCGGATATCGATATCCGGATATGGTATCCGGATATTGATATCCGGATATGGGACCTGGGTATCCGGATATGTTATATCCGGATATGGTCAGTGTGATATCCGGATATGACATATCCGGATATGTCCCTTCTGATATCCGGATATCCTGGGTTTTTACAGAACAGTAGCCGTGTTGTGTGAACAGTAAGCTATTGGGTGTTTGTGGACCCAAGATTAAGGAAGTTGAACTTCTGTAATAAATGAACTAAGTCAGAATCATGTGATTAAGGGCTTATGGCTTTGTTGGAAGCCTTAAGACGTAAAACGTAAAGGAAAGGCGTAGTCTTTAAGTTGTATGCTTGTGATGCATAAATATTGATGTGTTATTGGTCCATATCAGATTGTGATACTGCTGTTTTTGGACTTGTGAGTGGTTGGACTCTTGGCTTGGATAGCTAGCTTGCAAGGTAAGCTTTCGTGTCCTCGGTTTAGCCATTTTGTTGTTCCACCATGTCCCATGGGGATGGGTTTATGCATGCTGTCTTACATGCTTTATTGTTTTGGAAATGCTGTTGAGCTATTTATATGCAATGAGCTTTTATGAGATGCATGTGGTGTCCACCTAGACGGTAAGCCTGAGTATGTAGTACATACAAGATGGTGAGGCTGTGGGTGAGGTGCAGGTAGTATCCTTGTACTCATGTAGGCATAGACGTATTCCTACATTTCTCTGGCCAGTAGATTTGTTAAGCACACATGGCATGATTAATTGCTGCATTGCATGATTTTGGAACTTATATTGTAAATACTGTTTTTTTTAACTTATATTACACATGTAAGTGAGCTTGGGGTGGAGACTCCTTGAGGACCCCTTGTCTTACTGAGATTTCTTGTTAGAGATCTCACCCCACGTTTGGGGGTGCTTATTTCAGGATCAGGTAATGTTGAGGGCTCAGGTGGCAGGAGGCCAGAGCTGAGTTGATGTTATGATATGCTGTCGTGCTGGATTTACTGTTATGTTTTCCGTTTGATTACGTTATCATGTTGAGACTGTTTGTGGGCATTGTTGCCTTATTTGGTGAGCATGGGGTTTGTCCATGCCACATGGTTTGACTATTGTCTTTTAATTTAATGTTGTAATTAAAGTATCAGGATTTTGACCCAGGCTGCATGTTGTAGTCCTGTGGTTTTAGATACTCACATTATATTTATGTACGAGTTATTCAGTTAGTTGTCTTACAATTTACATACAGGCAGTATTTTATGAAATTGATTAAGTAATCAAGTTGGTTAAGTTTAATGACGTCATAATTGAACTAAAGAAAAAGTTATTCCGCATTTTAATTAAGCGTGGCTTAATACGATAGTGTGTTAACAATCCGGGTTAACACGAGCTGTTACATTTCATCTGTGCGACCAGGGTGTATTGGGATGTTGAGCCACATATGCAGTTTTGTATCTTGTCATAATAATTTTGGCTATCCTAGGTTTCTTTCTTTAGGGGCAATTGATTTTTTCTAAAATGTGTTCCTTTTTAATTCAAAAGTTTATTCTTGTTCCTTGGTCTAGTTGTAAGAAAAAAACCCGACTTATATGATGGTTAATGACTTTGAGTTGCTTGTACCTATTGTGGGGGACGTTCCACGGGTGATGTTGAGTTACATGAGTTGAACTGATTCATTGATGACATTTAAAGGGTGGTGTTACTTGGCATACTACACTCTACCTTTCAATGTGGTCGTTATCTTTTCGTATCTTGTAGATTGTTCGTGTTTAACACATGGCCATATTTTGTTATTCTCCATAGTTTGTTTTGTATTGATTTTCTGTTTTCCCTCTTCTGATGGGTAATTTTAAAATTGTTCCTGGTGGTTGTTGGGTTGTTTAAAATGCATATGGGCTTGTATCAATTGTATGGTTCATTAAGAAGTCTTTAGTCTTTTTTCTTAATATGCAAAATTTACTTTTCTCCCATGATATTATTTTTGGTCCTCACATATGTTTATTGATACAACACTTTTTATCACATTTCTCTTCTTTACGGTTAAGTGAAAGTTATAGGTCTAGGGTTCCACTCTTCTTTCCTTCTCTATGAAAAGATGCATGCATTGAGTGTGTACGGCAAAAAGATCAAGGTTCTTTCAAATTCATGAGGCTATGGTGTAAGAGTGAAGGGGTTGGTCCAAAATCAAGTTAAGGCACTTTCTTCATCACTTTCAGCAGGTGGCTTTTCTTGATCATGGTCATTCTCTTCAGCATTTTCTCGATTAGTTTCTCACCTTGCTTCAGCTCGAACAGGAGGGGCGGGTTCTTTTGTATGGATAATAACTCAAATTTTGGGCTTTTCAATACTTTTATTATCTCATCTTCATAGAAGATTACATCTTGGCTTCTTACTTTTTTCCTATTGACGGGATCTCAAAGTCGATTTGTATCCAAATTCACATCTTGACAAACCGAGTTATATGCACTAGTTTGTCTTTGCATCATATTTCGTTCTTTCATCTTTGGGATTATGTATAAAAGCCCAACATCCAAAGGCTTTCAAGTGGTCATAATATGCTTTCTGACCTATTCATACATCTTCTAGAATATCATTTTCCTATGGCCTTGATGATGATAGATTAATCAGGTCCACAATACTTTTGACGGCCTCACCCTAGAAATATCTTGGCAACCCTACACATGAAAACATACTTCAGACCATTTCTCTGTAGTCCGATTCATCTTCTACACAACACTATTCTGCTGAGGTGTTTTCGAGGGTGTCTTCTCAAGTATTATTCATGCTAAGCTATAAAAGGCATCAAATGGGTAGCAATATTCACCACTATTGTCAGAATAGATAGCTTTCAGCTTCTTGCCAGTGTCCCTTTCCTCCATAGCATGGAATTCTTTGAAGGCTTGGAGAACCTGATATTTAGTATTTAATAAATAAGTCCACACTTTGGGGAATGATCTTAAATAAAAGAGACAAAATAAAGGGCCTCATCATGCGATCTATTCAACAAGGATTAGATGTTGGTCTGAACTAGGTCTAGAATATATCTACGTGTTCTGGGATGGTCCGAGCTTACAAAAAAATCAAGTTTTTTCTTTCCAATCAAGCAATGAGTGCACCTACATATGGCATTTCAAACCAAGTAACAATCATTTCTCATTTAGAATTTGAAACCCTTGCTTGCTCATATGATCAAGGCGCTTGTGCCACAGCTCTACACTAGGTCTATCCGGCCCGGACAATGTTAGCTTCTCCATCACTCACTCTCCCTTGCATCACGTACAATATCCTTCCTTTTATCTCGGGTAACCACCATGTTGCCCTTTGTCAACTTTCATCTTCCAGCACCAAAATAGTTTACTACTATGACATTGTCTGACTTCCTCACCGAGATTAAGTTGAGGAGCATGATTGGGATATCCTAACTTTTAACACAAGCTGGCATACGACATCAATTATTAGAGTTACATCACTAACTCCAATAATTTTGCTAGTGAATTGGTTTTCCATTTTCACAACTCAAAAATTACCACTCTTATAGGAAGATAAGAAGTACTTGTGTTGAGTGACGTAGAAGGAGGCACCTAAATCAACAATCCAGGTGCAAACTGACAACTCTCCCAAATGAGAGTTATTTTAGTATTTTTATGATGAGATTGTTGCATAAATCCCATATAATTTGATCTCTTTGCATGATAATTGAGCTAAATATTGAATATTCATGATTAAGTGCTTTGAGATGCCTAAGTATGGAAAATAAGACAATATCCATTGACTTTGCATAAAAATGGATGACTTATTGAGTGTTTGTCTTTACAGGAAAGTTGAAGTAAGAATGTTGTAGCAGAAAAACTGACGAAGTAATAATATAGCAAGCGCTACAGCATGACAACGTGGAAAAAGGATCAATCGAACTTTTGAATTTCAAAAGTTAGTTATTTGTCAACCAAACACCAGCAAGCAAGGGAAGCTTCTAAAGATTTAATCCTATACAATCTTCACGATGGTGAAGGATGATATTCAGAGATTGAAGTCTTATCCTAGAATCCCAAAGAACAAGGATAATAACCTTGACTCGGTCAACAACATTGGCATAAGAAAATCCAAGAATATAAAGAACTTATCCAATTAAGTGCCAACAAATCCAAAAATCCCAAGGAACAAGAACAACAAACTCAGCTCACATTCTGTCAACAATTACATTGACACAAGAGTTCCAAGAAGATCAAGATCTTATCCAAGAAAGTGTTAACAGCCCAAGAATCTAGGGATATGATAAGGCTGCAGCAACAAGATTCATAGAATTTCACTCCTAAACCAACAGTTCAACTATCCAACCACTCTCCTATATAAAGAAGAGCTCACTCCCCACGAGTTAACACACGGTTTTGGGGAATACAGTTCGGAACACTGGTTGAAGGAGAAGTCAGATGCAAGGAGGAACGTTTTAGAGAGGGAGAGTGAGGTTCTTGGAGGAAGAAGAGCAGCGCTGGAGCAAGGCAGTGACGACGTCTTCCTACAACAACTGTTTTCATCTTCTTTTCTGTTTTCCAATGAATTCTTTCTGTCTTTTCTCTGTTTTATTTAATTCCATCATGAGCTAAATTGCTCCATATGTTAGGTGATAAAGTACCTATGCTGTAATACTGAGATGTATGCCTAAACTTTGCTTATGTTAATGTTTAATTAGTTGTTCAACGAGTTTGCTCAATTTTATTCATGCGTGCATGTTGAGAGATACATATGTGATATGGAGGAGGTTGGGGCCGAGAGGTTTCCGAATCCAGACCCTTGTTGAATTGTGTGGATTAATTAGGTTAAAGATAACTTGATTAAGTTGTGGGTAGAGAGATCATTCACACCACATAACCTTGAACTTGAACGTGAAAAATTCAGTGATTAGTTTAGCCATAGAGATGTGGGAATTAATTGTTGGGTATATATGTTAGGTTGGGCAAAAGCCCCAGCATACATTAGTGTTCGGTTACTAGTTAAACATTGATATAGCATCGTTAAAGCATCGTTTCAGTATTGCTGTATCAGGGAAATTGATCCTGACCTATATTTTATCCATCATCTTAATACCTATTATTTTAGTTTACTATTTTCTTAGTTTTACTTGTCCTTTATTTTACAAAATCAATCACCACACTCAATCATTTTACCTACTTCTTCACTTAAATAATCATTACTTGACACTTATCTCCATGGAAACGATACTTGGACTCACACATCCCTTTATTAATTGTGACGGGTGCACTTGCGTATTTGTGTGGAAGAATTAATTGATAACAAATTGCACCAACAGGAACCATCGTAAGCAGCATTAAGGAAATTATCCTCACCTAGGAGGAAGACTTTCACATCTATGTTGTCAACCACCACATTGGTGGTTTTCAATTCTTTCTTCTTGGGCTCGATTTGTTTCATCTTTACATTGTCGTTCTTTTGATTCTTTTTTTTTCAGAGTTTGACTGTCAAACTTTTTATGTCTCGGCTTCTCACAATAAAAGCATGTTAACTTGGACTTTATCCTAGACTGGCCTCTTGATTTGTAATGACCCCGACTTTTACTTCGACTCTGAAAGTTAAACCTTCCTCTGTCTCAGCATGTTCTCATCAAACGTGTTGGATACGCCTTTTCCTCTTCTCCTGGATTCCTATTTCAGGAGACTGTTGGTCACGTAAATCTATCTTCAATCTTCCCTTAAGAGATGAGTTTCTCAATGTCACTAGCTACTAGGGGTATCCCAACTTTATTACAGCAAGTTGAGGAGTAACAAAGTCAAAAGATTGTCATCAATTTTTATCTCAGCCTTGGACAGTTGGTTTACAACATCTTTGTATACATTGAGGTGCTCAATCATGCTCATATCGTCCTGGGATTCAAGCTTTGCAAGTAAACGAACTAGATGCGCGTTATTCCTTAGAGTCTAGTTCTAAATCATGGACTCTAGTTTCGTCCATAGCAGGTAGGCATTAGTGAACTTATAAGACACATGCCTCCATCATGAGAAATGTTGCTAGTCTCCATCTTGTCTCTTTAGAATCATTTAAATCGGTCTCTAATACCACTGTTGGAATGAAGTCCTTTAATTAGCGCTAAAGCAAACATAGGTTGTTAATTGGAGCACCAAGTTGGCACTTGGTTGTCTACCTCTAGTCAGCAAGTTGATACTATGCGCAGAGAAATGTAAAATGCAAAAATAAATAGATAAAGAGAAAACACAACAATTTTTTAACTTGTAATAAATAGATAAAATTTAATACAAAGGGATCAAATATTAGATATATAAGAAATATAAATGCTAATACAAATGCGTTTTGAATCTCAGCACCCAATAGTAATTCTCACTTCACAATGCCTAAGAATTAAATGAATTTTCATTAAAAACTAGTATAAATGAAATCACCTAAATACCTCTCGTATCCAATGTATAGGTCGCGCACAATCGTTCTAGCTATGAAATTATTCCTCTCCGAAACACACAGGTAAGGGAGGGATTAAGTGAAGAAAGACACCGAAAAAGGGGCTTCGTATAAGTGAAACTGAAATATAGGGTAAATAGTGGCGAGGGCTGGCTTGTGTTCTATTCTGAAATGGGAAATACAAAAGCTACGCTTTGGAATGACTTAAAACCCACAAATAGTGTAAAACAGGCTTGTTCAAACAGGACCAAAATAAAAGTGGTCCAAAACAACAAGCAGACATTATCTGGAACAATTATCTCGTTTCAAAATTTAATTATTACAAATTTTAGGGAGAAAATAAACTAATTCTCACTCACTTGTAAAATGCATATATATATATATATATATATATATATATATATATATATATATATATATATATATATAACACTATTTTTGTTTACAGATTGATCTAAAAATTATAATTATCGGCATGGCATTTATTTTAAAATAATTTATGAGAATGATGGATTTTTATTTCCAAAGAACTAATTTAATGAAAAATTTGAAAATAATTTAAGTAATTAGAATTGAGTTAGTGGTAAGAGGGGTTTACCCGGTAAAAACCCCGATTGCTATAACACCTCGCAATAATACTCTTTAAGATTTTAAAATGTAAAAAAAAGACATTAAAAATTAAGATTTAATAAAATCACAAGTGTTTATTGTAAAAGTTTAATTCCTCAAATCATAAATATATATAGAATAATTTAGGAATATAATAAAATCATATGCAATATGAAATCTGTGAGAATAGTCGTTTAGAAAATGATTAAGTGTTGTTGTTCTAATAAAAAAGAAATTGACTTTGTGAAGCAAGTAAGTGTGAGCTGGGTCAATTACTACCGTAAATCTTTTTCATTGGAATGAAGTAATTAGATTCGATATCTGCGTCACTATGATCAAAGAAATGATTTTAGGAAAAAGCTAGTGTCATAAATATGCCAAAATTTAGAAAACCTCCTCTATCTATGGGTTATTGGGGAAAGATATACTTAGCATAAAAAAAGCTTACAACCTTTACAACTAATCTAATTATCATTGATTTTCGTTAATCTAACAATTATAATTTATTGGAAATTATTGGGTTGTATTTATTAATTAATTATTATTTCCAATAAATTATAACCATTAAATTGAAGGAAATCAACGATAATTAGGTTGGTTGTAAAAGTGATAAATTTTTTTGGTAATAAGTATATCCTGTTACTGGGTTATATTGCAAAATATTATTTATCCTTAAAAAGTTAATGAATTTACTAAAACTTACATTACATACAGACTCATTTGTACGGCAAATTTCCTGTAAGAAGTCAATATCCACTGTTTGATAAGTTTTTTCTACATGAGGTTTTCTGCCGATAACCAATAATTGAAACTTGAAAGGTTTCTTAATAATAATAATAATAATAATAATAATAATAATAATAAGCCTTGAAAAGAAAAAGATTGCAAATATTATGGTATCACTCGATTCATCATCCCTCTTAATCCTACATTTATTCCTAAGGGGGTGTTTGGTATGAGAAATTTTTGTAGAATAATAGGAAAATGTAATAGATAGAGAAATGATTGGAAAGATGGATAAAGTGAAATAGATAGAAAAAATGTAAAAAAAAGTTGTTTGGTGGGGAAAAATTTTACTGGGAAAATTAGGTAGCTTTATGAAATCAACAGTGCATTAAAGGTGAGATAACCGGTTTTCCGAAAATCCCACCTTCAAATTGGGTTTTTGAATAGTGCGGATATCTATGTTTCTCATAAATCCATACTTCCTGGATAGATGGGTTTTTGGAGAAATATGTTGAAACAAACATGGTGTTTCTAAAAGCCATACTTGAGAAAGATAGATATCCTCCAAAATCCCTCCCAACCAAACACCACCTAAAGAAATGCATGAGGGGTTTAAGGGAACTAGTTAAGGTACTTAAACAATTGGTTAATTAGTACTTACTTGTATAGACGGTTGCTGCTTCCTGTGCTTAGTTGAAGTGCAGGTCCATTAATTCGTTGTCTTCTTGACACAAAGCCACTGCCATTTGCTGTAAATTATGATAAACATATACATACTAATTAAGAAGACACAAAAGATAGAGCCTGCAATATGAGATTAGTACCTGCTTACCTTTTTTACTCTCTTGTCCAAGTTATCCTGCTCTCTCTTTAAATTCTTATATGCATCAAAGTCAAATGTGGAAACAAATTTAGTGAAAAGAAATTCAAAATTCTCATATCACTCAAATGTAACGGAATTGCCGTTTTATATAAGTGTAGGTCTGATGATATACAATTGTCCGAATTTGAAAACAAGAAGGGGAAGGTACAGGTGCATGCACATATACATTCATGAACATTGAACGAAGATGAAATATAATTGTGATGAGAAGCTATGCATCTCCGTGTCCAGATATACACTTGCCTCATGGTTCATGTACCCAGGTTTAAATCCGTGCAAAGCAATTTGCTTTAATTTACAATTTG
>JAVKPL010002835.1:0-18824 GCA_032173675.1 Gastrolobium villosum
AGGGTATTTAAAGACAATTGATCATAATGTGCAGTATTAACCTTAATAGAAACGCAAAAGATCTTGATTCCAAACTTTGGAATCTAAACCTACTCATTTTTCTAAGATTTGTCATATTTTTATTTTATTTTTCGGAACACCTTTCCGGTACGCGCTTTTCCATAGCCAGTATCAGTTCCGGCATCAGATTACATTATTTTGACTTGAAACTTGTTTTACAAGTCCTCCATAATATCCTAGTAATTATTATGCATTTGTTATATTTTTCCGGGATACTTTTCCGGTACGCATTTATACCGGGTAGCATAACCGGTATCTGCGCTTTTCTTCCGAAAAGCGACTTTCAGCATTTTTACTCACTCAGTATAATTATTTAAGCTCAATAATAATTATTAAGGTCAATTATGGAATCATTTCCTAATTATCATAATTAATTCACTAATTACCTTAATTAGCGGTGCGGGTTCTTACATTCACCCCACCTTTTTAAGGATTTTGTCCTCAAAATCAGAAACATACCTGTCTCGAAAGTCGGGATACTGTCGGAGAAGCTCATCCTCTCGCTCCCACGTGCACTCCTTGGGGCTACGCCCAGTCCACTGCACCTTGACCATCGGAATGATCTTGCTTCTAAGCTGTTTTTCGCCTCGATCAAGGATCTTGAGTGGTCCGACGGGAGTCTTTAGGTTCTCCCGAACCTCCACATCATCCGGCTGCACCACGTGCGAAGGATCTGCTATGTACCTCCGAAGCTGAGACACGTGAAACACGTCGTGGATGTTGGCTAGGTTCGGAGGTAAGGCAAGTCGATAGGCAACAGGTCCTACTCTACCAAGGATCTGGTAGGGCCCAATGAATCGCGGGCTCAACTTCCTCACTCCGAGTGCCCGTCCAACACCGGTGACAGGTGAAAGTCTCACAAACACGTGCTCACCCTCACTAAACTCTAGTGGACGATGCTTGACATCATAGTAGCTTTTCTGGCGATTCTGCGCCTGCTTCAACCTTTCCCTGATCATCTGGATCTGCTGGGTAGTATCTTGGACAAAGTCCAAGCCAAAAAGCTCTTTATCTCCAACCTCAGACCAGCAAGTAGGAGTCCGACACCTCCTACCACACAGCGCCTCGTAGGGTGTCATGCCCAGACTAGCATGAAAACTGTTGTTGTACGAGAATTCTACCAACGGAAGGTACCTATCCCTGCTCCAATGTGCAAGCTCTCAACATGTCCTCCAATGTCTGGATGGTCCGCTCATTCTGTCCGTCAGTCTGAGGGTGACAGGCGGTACTCAATCTCAACTGCGTACCAAAAGCCTCCTGCAGCGCCTCCTAGAACCGAGATGTGAACTTCGGGTCCCTATCACTGATGATACTCTCGGGCACCCCGTGAAGCCTCACAATCTCACGGACCTATAGTTTGGCCAACTGCTCTGTAGTGAAGCTCACCTTCACTGGAAGAAAATGGGCAGACTTGGTCAATTTGTCCACTATGACCCAAATAGAGTCACAACCAGCCTGAGTTTTAGGCAATCCCACCACGAAGTCCATGGAAATACTCTCCCACTTCCACTGTGGAATTTCAAGAGGTTGAAGTTTACCGGACGGTTTCTGGTGCTCAATCTTTACTTTCTGACATATAAGGCATTTGGACACTTAGACCGCTATGTCCTTCTTCATGCCCGGCCACCAAAAGTTTCTTTTTAAGTCCTGGTACATTTTTGTAGCACCAGGGTGGATAGTAAACCGGCCCTTATGAGCCTCTGCCATAACCTCTTCTGTCAATGGCCCTCGAGGAATAACAATCCTCTTCTGAAACAGCAATAAACCATCCTCGTTTCAAGACACACCGTCCTGGTTTTTCACATAATCAACGCACTCTCTCTGCACTTGCGCCTCTTTAATCTTCTCCATCAGCTCATTAATCACCTCTGCAGTTTCCATCTCAAGCCCCCAAACAAGGAGTTCACTCTCAGTGTCCTAAATATTTAAAACTTTACAAAAAAGTAAAAATGATCATCAAAAAAAATTAAACTGTGACATCCAATTATTGTTAAATTTCTAAAGTAATATTAGTTGTAATGATAAAAAATAATAATAATAATAATAATAATAATTATTTTTAAGAAATGGTTTAGAATAAAAATAATAATGATAAAAAAATAATAATAAAAAAGAAATGGTTTAGAAGAAGAAGAAGGAAAAACAAAAAAGAAAAAAAAGTAATTGTTTAATGTGTTTTGTTTTTTGCTTTTAGTCAACTTGTTTTGTTTCTATCTTAAAAAAGAAGAAACCATGAATTTGGGCAGAGAGCATCGCAGAGAAAAAGGAAAAAAAGAATGGAGCATGTCTTGGGTCAAAAATTGCTCTTGTGGGTTCATGGATCAGACAATCAGAATAAAGACAAAATTATTTAATGATTAAACCAAAAGAAGCAATAAAAAAGAGGAGGGAAAATTGATGGTATAGAAAATGTTTCTAAAGCATGGAAAAGGAAAATGAAAGGATCAAGAGTGCAGGAAAAATCAAAAGAGAAAAGGATGTAACATAAAAGGGTTCTGAGACACTTTTCTGCATAAAAGGGGACAGTAAGGCAAGGAATGGGGGGAGAGTTTTTTTTCACACAAAAAAAAACTTGGAGAAGAGGGAGTTGACACGCCGCGCTGCTGCCACCGGTTGTCACCCAAACCGCCAACCAAAGCCAAGATACCAGCCACCTCCCTGCTACCAGTTTCCAACAATTGCAACCCCTTATTTGAAGCTGCTGTCCAATAGCCGTTGCTGGTCAAACTTGAGGTGCCGTGGAGCCACTATACTGGATCTAGTCAAGACATCTTCTCTATTATTCAAAGTCGAAACTACTGCACTAATCGTTAGCATCTCTCCCTTATGTTGCTATTTTGATTTGTGCAGCTCTGATCTTCCTATTTTATTTCATGTTATTTTAATATTTTTTATGTTTCTATTTTGATTTGTGTAGTTCTGATCTTCCTAATTTATTTCATGTTATTTTTTATTTTGTTTTATTTAGATTAATAAATATTAGGTAGCTTGTTTTTGCACAGCCATATCACATCAATTTGACTTTGCTAAATGTACAGCTTTGTAGTTTTTTTAGAAATAAAAAATAATAAAAATAATGCACAATGTCTTCATTAATTCAGATTAGGTGTAGGTAGCTTATTTTTGCACAGCCATATCACGTCAATTTGACTTTGCTAAATGTGCAGCTTTGTAGTTTTTTTAGAAATAAAAAATAATAAAAATAATGCACATGCCTACTGTCTTCATTAGTTCAGATTAGGTGTAGGCTTTAGTTGTTTTCTCTTCCCTAGAGTAGATTAGGTACCTTTTTAGTGAATAAAACAAAATAAATCAATCAAAAAGAAGGCATGCTATGATTTTCTACGGCTTTCAGTTTTCGTTTTTTATTTTTCTTCTTTCTAGTAGATTAGGAAGCCTTTTCTTTTGATATTAAAATAAATAATAAAAAAACCAAAAAAAAACCAAATAGTCCGTTTGCCTTATATTTCATATTCATGGCTATCTTTTTGTATTGGTATGTGTTTATCTATTTGTTAATGAAATATGATTAAATATTCTTAAAATTATAAAAATAAAATAAAATATAGTGGTTACGTTATCGCATCCTATGTTACTTTTATTATTGATACTTGCTTGTTTATGTTAGACATACATTATATGCAATATTAATAAAAAATACAAAATACAAGGAAAACAAAATAAAAATATGGAAAATAAATCAATAGAGTTTTACTTTAAATTCATCCAATGATTTTTAACGTTGATATATGGTCATCCAACCTCAAGGATAATTTAACCGTGACGGTTTGTTAATCCCGTAATCTTTTGAATCATTTTAGCCGTGACGACTTGGTGATTCAAAATTTATAACAAAAAATAATAACGTGAAATCTATTTTTTAGAGGATTAGCTGAGTTGAGACAACTTGTTAATCCCATAATCTTTTGGATCATTTTAGCCGTGACAACTTGGCGATTCAAGATTTATTGTAAAATTTATACTAATAAAATTAAAAATTATTGAAATCAATACAAATCATCAAAGCCAAAACTTTCCAACGATTTTATTTAAAATGAATTGTTTCAAAAATTAAAATCAATCAACAAATAAATATAAAATTAAGAACGACGTGGCTTTGAATTCCTCACTGCACCTGAGGATACGTCGAAGCGGAACTCTTTCCGTCAAGCTAAAATAAAATTTTAATATTTTAGTCTTCATTCTTCTTAATTAACCATATTTATTTTTAAAGGATAAAACAAATATTTTTAAAAGCTATTAACAATTCGCACGATTAATTTAAGGTAACTGTTTTTAAAACGGATGTGTCAAGGGTGCGGTGAGATTAAGTTTCCACCCTTCCTTGCACATAATTAGACTCCCGAACCTTCGATTCATAATTTAAAAGACCAGTTTGCAATAAAAGGTTTTTCCAATTTTTCCAAAGTAAATAAAATTGGTGGCGACTTCATTGTTTTAATTAATTTAAATTTCGGGTTGTTACACTCACGGATTTCCGACTTAAAGCATCGGCTACCACATTGGCCTTGCCAGGGTGATACCTCAACTCAAAGTCGTAATCCTTCAAGAACTCCATCCATCTTCGTTGTCTAATGTTCAACTCTTTCTGGTCAAACAGATATTTCAGGCTCTTGTGGTCACTGAATACAGCAAACTTCATGCCAAATAGGTAATGCCTCCAAATCTTGAAAGCAAAAACAATGGCTTCCAACTCCAAGTCGTGAGTCGGGTAGTTCTCCTCATGAGGTTTCAACTGTCTTGAAGCATAGGCAACAGCTTTCCCTTTCTGCATCAACACACAGCCTAGCCCCTTACCAGAGGCATCGCAGTATAACTCAAACTGTTCCGCAGGATCAGGAAGGACTAACACAGGAGCAGTAATCAGTCTCTCCTTCAACTCCTGGAAGCACTCCTCACACTCATGTGTCCACACGAATGGAGTCTCCTTTCGGGTAAGGCGAGTCATCGGTAGCACCATCTTGAAGAATCCCTCTATGAACCTCCTATAGTACCCTGCCAAACCCAAGAAGCTTCTCACTTCTGTAACCGTCTTGGGCCTCTCCCAGTCCATCACGGCCTCAATCTTGTTAGGATCAACTGCAACTCCATCAGCGGAAATCACATGACCCAGAAATTTCACCGCCTTGAGCCAAAACTCACATTTTGATGGCTTAGCATATAGCTTTTTCTCTTTCAACACTTGCAAAACAATCTTCAAGTGCTCAGCATGCTCCTCCTCCGTCTTGGAGTAAATTAAGATGTCGTCAATGAAAAAGATCACAAACTGATCCAGGTACGGCTGGAAGATCCTGTTCATGTAGTCCATGAACACTGCGGGTGCATTGGTGAGTCCAAACGGGATCACCAAGTACTCATAATGCCTGTACCTCGAGCGAAACGCTGTCTTTGGGACATCCTCCGGCTTTACCCGTATCTGATGGTAACCGGACCAGAGGTCGATCTTGGAATATACACAAGCACCCCTGAGCTGATCCAGCAAATCATCAATGCGTGGAAGAGGATACTTGTTCTTGATTGTCACCTTGTTCAACTGTCTGTAGTCTGTGCACAACCGCATGGTCCCATCTTTCTTTTTCACAAAAATGACCGGTGCTCCCCAGGGAGACACACTCGGCCGTATGAAATCTTTCGCTGAAAGCTCCTCGATATGCTTCTTCAGCTCCGCCAACTCTGGTGGCGACATCCGGTATGGAGCCAACGTATAGGCCCCACACCAGGCAATAAGTCTATGGAGAACTATAACACCTCGGAAAATTAAATGTGAAATTATGTGATAGAATATGGGTTTAAGAGGGAAGGTTTAGTGAAAATCAGGGAAATTATGGCCAAAAAGGGCAAAAGGGCAAAATGGTAATTTGTCAAAGAACGTAAACCGAGGCATGAAAAATGGAGTTAGAGATTTAATATGACAAAAATAATGCTGGAAATGGAATCAGGGCGGAAAATTGAGTGAATAGGCAAATTTGGAAAAAATTGATGAATAGTGATTTTTTTAGTATTAAATACTGCAGTACGAGTGTACCGATAAGTGTGAAATTTTTATCAATATTTTGAGGAAAGAAAAATATGACATGGACTGGAAAAATATGTAGATTAAGAATATATGATCAGAATTTTTATCGGGACTAAAGTTAGATCGCGTGTGGGACCCGTGGGATCAAAACCCACTTAAGTTCCCTCACTTTTCCCCTCACCCTCACGCCCTCTCTCCTCCTCTTCTTCTTCCTCACCCGTGAACCCTCCCATTTACAAAGAACATGGCCATTTCTCTTCCTCTTCACCAATTCTTCATTTCTTCACCAAATCCTTTGATTTTGGTGTTGAAATCTATTGTAAACAACCTTCTAGATCCATTGGTAACACTTAGAAGCCATGAAACCGCCTCCTTGCTGCGTTTTTAAGCAAAATCAGATCCGAACCATGTTGGGTTTTGGAGTTTTCTTGGAGTTTTGATCTTCTAATGGTTTAGTGAAGCCTTGGTGGTGATCATACAACACATTGTGAGTATATTTGTGGTATTTTTATGGTTGAATTCATAGATCTAGAAATTTGTGTTCAAACCTTTGATTTTAGATGTGTGATGATAGAGAGCTCAAATGGAAAAATGCTATTAGATGAAAATGCCTTAGAATGATGCATGAAAGCTAGAAATGCTATGATAAATTTTGGTGAAAAAGTGGGAATTTTAACTTAGGAAATTTTGAGTTGAGTTTCATAATTTTGTGAAATTGGCATGTGGTGTAATTGAATAATTGAAGGGTGGACCATTGGTATAGGTTGATAATATGATGATATGATTAGTGTGTGTGTTAAAATGGAATTGAAAACCTTGTAGAATCAACCTTGAGGAATTCGAACCAAAGAGTGGTTTGGAGGAAAAATGATGTAAAGGTTGTGAATTTGATGTAGTATGATATAAAATGATGTTTAATTGAGTGATGGTATAGTGTGGAAAAGTGGAATGAGAAGAAAGAATGTGTGATTCATGGTGTAATTGGCAAATCAACCTATAAAAGAGATTGAAGTAAAATGGTATGGAAAAATATAGCCTTTGGCTTAGGTGATTTAAATGATGATTAATTGTGTAAATGAATGGTTGACATTGGAATTGTATTGATAATCATGTTGTGGATTATCTAGGTTGCCTCTCTTGGACGCTTTGGAAGCGGGTAAGCTTGGAGCTTACGTTTGGAGCATGGGCTCGGTATTGAGGTAACCTTTGGAACTGGGGTTTAGCCCTTGTGTGCTCCACCACACCTAGTGGATGGTTGTGGTTGGATTATGTGGTTATGACATTGTGTGATTGTGTGCTTGTATGCATATTGCTTGATTTATGTGGAAATTGTTTGGTCACTGGCCAGTTGATGTGTGTGGAGTTTGGACATCCGCTGGGTTCGTCCTTGTGAGAATGCCAGTCGGGTTTTGCCGTGGAGTCGACTCTGGGAGCGGCGCCAGGATGATCCAAACGGGGACGTCCGCCGGATAGGGCTCATGAGGAGTTCCGGTTGGGTATTGCCATGGAGTCTTCTCAACCATGGGAGAGGCGCCAGGACTGTCTCGGGAGTTATATGATGGAGTCCTTGAACATGAATCCATGAGTGGATGTTCTTGGGTTGTCTCCAGTTGATGGGTGATATTGCATTGCTTGCATATTATATGATGTTGTATTTGCACATTGAGTGAGCCATGGGGTGGAGAAACCTCCAGGGCCCTTGGTTTACTGAGATATATTTATATATCTCACCCCGTGTTGTGGGGCATCATTTCAGGTTAGGTTGAGCCTGGAAGAGTGGAGCATGAGGTGCATATGGGAGGCACCACGTGATGAGCATTGGAGTAGGACATACTTTGCATTTGTTTTATGCTTAGAACTTAGATCATGAACTTGTGCATGTTGAAAATGCCATGCCTTTGTATGTTCATGACTACATGTAAATCCTTCAATATGATGTATATGTAGGACCTGAGTATATATTGTATATTTGAGTGAGCATGGGACTTGTCCATTGCCACATTCATTGTATTAGAAGCCTTGGTGAATATGTTGTAAAATGGACCATATTTGATGTGAAATGGCCATTATATTAAAGACTATGTAAATGTTGCATAATGGAATGAAATTGCTTGTTTGAAGAGCCTAGAGCCTACATTAGAGTATGTTTAAGTGTTGTGTGGAGTATCAAGGGGTTAGGGATGGATTACACAACCCTTTTTGGGGCTTAAAATGCTGTAATCTGTCATTTTGCTGCATAGTAATCGATTACCCAAGCATGGTAATCGATTACCATGCAACAGGGGACGAAAAATCAGCTACTGTCTTCACTGGTAATCGATTACTGAGGCTTGGTAATCGATTACCATGTGAGGTAATCGATTACCCAAGCTTGGTAATCGATTACCAGAGCAGAGGAGGTCAAAATTTGGCTACTGCCTCATTTTGACAGGTGGTAATCGATTACCACCCACTGGTAATCGATTACCACAGTGCAATTTTTGAAAATTCAGGTTTTTCTTGACTTAAAGAAAGGGGCATAACTTGGTGGGTAGAACTCCAAATGGTACGTGGTTTGAAACCACGCGTAGCTTATGTAAAGGGCTAGAAAATGGTAAGAAATGAAAATAAGTTGATGAGTTTAAATGAGTTGAATAAAAAGAATGATTAGTGATGTTAGTAGACTGTTTGCTTCCGCGTATTGCATTTACAATTATAGCGTTGTTTTAATTGATTACGGAAAAGGTAATGGTTATAAAAAGGAACACGAATAAAGAAAAAAGTTTACCCGTAATTTAATTAACCCAACTACTGTGATTGTAACTGCGCTTAATATCATAATCAATGTTAACAACACCGGTACGTAACGGGCTGTTACATTTTATGGTATCAGAGCAGTTTCTTTAGGGAACTCTGATGATTGTGTAATTGAGGTGAGTGCTGTATAGTTGTACGTCGACTCTTATTGACTGCTACACATGTGATTCCTTAGTTTGGGCCTGATCAACCCATTTCTTCGTGTTCAATGTGTGGTCAGTATAAGATGCCTTCGTGACAACCCTGGAGCACCAATGCCAGTCTTTAGGCTAAGGTGGTGGGTGCAGTGTTGACTACCCCACGGACGGATATGTTAGTAAGTGAAGTTGGTATAATTGAGGACTTAGTGAGAATAAATTGTGATACTGTCATTGAGGACTTAGTGAGAATGAATTGATATAAGAATTTTAACCACTTTGGGTAGAATGCTACCATAGTTGAATGTGGTCTTGTGGTGAGTAAGTGTGATTGATTTGAATTGATATTATGATGATGATGTTGGTAAGTCTTCCCAAATTGTACGGGGAGTTAGAATAATCGAGTATATGTGGGGATTAGTGGTATATCTTTGACATGGTGGGGGATTGGAACCCCGATTAAATTGTGAAAACTTGAATATGAGTGCCTATGTGTTATATTGGATACCTTAGGGTAAAGTATAAGGTTATAAGACCCTTGATGAGGGCATGCACATGGATGACTTGATATGCTTGGAAGTATAAATAAAATAGAAAATTCAAAATTTGATTGAGGATTGTGAGTAACTTAAAAGAATTATGGAAATGATGGGATGGATAATTCAATGTTGAAATTGGGACTTAGGTCCATGATGAGTTAATGTTGGCTGGATATAAGTGAGGATATCATATGAATAAAACGTAAAATATAATAAGTTGAGGAAAATTGCCATGTGTGGCATTTGGATGAATTTGTTTGAAAGTGTGAGAGTCCATAAGTTAGAGATGGTTGGACTTGATAAATGTGAGGTGAGAAAATATAACCGAGTGTGGTATATTGATTATACTAATATGTTTCCATGATGTTGTGGAGCATTGCAAAGGTTGAGGATGCGGTGTAACTCCGTGTGGATAATAATCCTGTGATGGCTAAACGCCAGTATATATATGTAAATATATGTTTTGTGAAGGCCGGGGTGCCTATACGTATATTTGTGTTGTTTTGAGTTAGTAAACTCTGTGGTAAAAGAAAAAAAAAAAAAAAAAAAAAAATTATTTTTGTAAAAGAACAATGATGTAAGTGAAATTCCCTATGATGGGAAATGTGAAGAGATTTGTCTCTTGGGAGCGTCATTGGATGCTCAAGGTGGTAGGGGATTCATGATGGAGTCCCGGTGTGCAAGTTATATCATGGCACACATGTTGTAAATAAGGTGACAATAAATATTGTCCTGGGTTTCCCCTTGTGGATTGAATCCTAAGAGGTGTTGCTCTTGGAAGTCCCAGGCGAGCGCTGCTCGAAAGTGAAAAGTATCTGGTGGTCCGGATGCGCTGAATGCATGGACTGTTAAATGATGGCACCCTTGGTGTCATAGTGAAACATTGAGAGAAAAGTGATGACAGTTTAATGAAGCGGATCTTCTACAGTGTTGAGTATGGTTGTTATAAGTCATGATGGACAATGGATTAAGACTGTACCGAACATGGGTACTGTTATGAATTGAAAATTTGGTGTCAAAATATGAGAAAGATGTTGGAATCATGTGAGAATGATTATGCTATGGACTAAAACTAATGACTAGTCAAGTGAATGAATAGAATGTTGAGAAAAGAACCATAGTGGAAAATTATAGTGAATGGTGCAAGAGTAAGATAGAACAAGTATACCACTATGTATCTATATAGAACTCTGTTTGCCGTTATATACGGATTTGATGTGAATGTGTTTATCTTTGTGTGGCTTATATGCCTGGATTATGTTGCTATCTCCGTATGGATTATGTTCCCGGAGATTATTATTATATTGTATAAGTAATGTAATGTGAGGTAGAACCTTGGGTTAGTTGGACTGTTAGTACAGCCTATGGCATGTTACCGCTTCTTGCGTGAATTACAAGGACAGATTCTCTGATTGGTGGGGCATTGCACCTGGGGCCCTTAGGACAGCAAGAGCTCGAGGGGTTAAACCTAAGGATGTTCTTACCCATCGCATTAGAGGATTGTATCTTGTGAGGAACGCAAGAGGTGAATTTGGATAACTGTAAGTGAATAGTAATATGCCTAATATGATGAAATGTGAGAGGTGCCATGAGATGGTGGTTTGAATTATGAATGTGAGCACTCGGGGATGTGCATGAGGGTATACAAGTGTTGTAATATGGAATTATGGTTTTACGGAAATTGTGAAATGAATTGTTGGATTATTGTCCTATGTGAAGGGAATGGAAAATTGATTAGTGATGATGGAGTGAGTCAAAGTTTTATGGGAAGGTTTGTGATGGCGAGATGTTAAGCTAAGGTGGTGGCCATAGTGGCCAATGATGGTAATAAGTGATTAATTGTGATGTAGCCAAGTGAGAAGGTGTGATACTGGTTGTTAAAGAGAAATGTATTAGGCGAAATGAAAGGTTGATATTCTTACCCTGGTGGTAGATTTATTGATGAAGCAGTATAGATGCAAATTTATTGTGAGTGATGTGTTGAAGATACACAACTTTAATGTTGTTCTTGGCTAGGTACCAAGACATATGAATGAGTGTGCTAGAGGTACTGTGAATGGTTCGAGAGACTTGCGTAACAACTGATGTGAAATGATGAAAGTAATGACAAGGAGGAATTTAGTTCCTAGTGGCATGATAAATAGGCTTTGAAAATCCCTATGTGATGGGACAGATATGAGAGAGAGATGATATGTGACCTTGGAGTGCTACCTACTGGTTGAATGAAATGATAATGAAGGTGAGGTGTATTGAATGAAATGATAATGATGAAGGTGAGGTGTATAGAATGAAATACATGTGAAATTGATAACATGAGTATGGAATGGTGATTAAAGAAAATTGTTAATGGAAATCTTGGGCGTGTTGCCTTTAATGTGAGAAATCAGTGATGAACTGTGTGTCAAGTTTGGAGATGATTAATTGAGAAGGTAATTATGATTTAGTGTATAAATTCAGGAGTGGATTCATGGTTGAAAGCTTTGAAAGGACCGATGTAAGGCAAGAATTGTAATGTGTGGTCCATTATGTACCAGTAAAATGTCTTGAGGAAGTGATTCGCCGTTGTGTTTTGGCGAGGGTTGGTAAACCTGTAAAGTTGAATTCAAACGTTTAGCACAGAAATGGTGCTTGTTAAAGGTAAAGAGTTGAGGTGACATTGTATGTTATAGGTTAAGAACATGAGAAAAGCAAAATGTGTATATACGAATTGTGGTTAAGTGCCAAAGTGGGGATTATTCCATCAGAAAATGAAAGTATAGTGAGCGTGAAATAGATGATTACTCGGTGAATTGCACTGAGAGGCTGTGAGATTCCATAATAGTGTTTGATGTGGCATAAGAAATGTGAAAGAGATTGATGACAAGAGTTAATACTCCGTGGAAATAAAGAGCAAAGAAAGATAATTGAGACCGTAAGGTGTCAGTAAGTAATAGTTTCCTGTGTGGCATAGATTGAACAAGTGTGATATGACCCTATGAGTATATTTATTGAAGCGTTAATTAGGTAGGAAAACCTGCCAAGAGAAATTATGGGCTATATGTGCTAGGTAGCCGGACTTGTGAAATGAAACTGAAAAGAAATTAAAAGAAATTGACCTTGTAAAGCAGAGATAGTGCACAGCTGTGTGGTGCACTCCGGTTGTTCACATGTGGTGTCACCGGTTGATATTGAGATTGGGAAGGACTTGAGGTCTCCCATTGGGCCTTTGAAAGGCAAGACTATTGTGAAATGTGGCTGGAAAGCCAAAAGGTAAAAATTTAAATAATTAATTGGTGTCCGCGCACTGATGGAGCTTCTTGGGTACGGGGGACTGAGATTCTCTGGCTGTATCCCGAATTAGCTTATGTGCATAGTTGATTTTGCGGACAAAATTCCTAAAAGGTGGGGTGAATATAACACCTCGGAAAATTAAATGTGAAATTATGTGATAGAATATGGGTTTAAGAGGGAAGGTTTAGTGAAAATCAGGGAAATTATGGCCAAAAAGGGCAAAAGGGCAAAATGGTAATTTGTCAAAGAACGTAAACCGAGGCATGAAAAATGGAGTTAGAGATTTAATATGACAAAAATAATGCTGGAAATGGAATCAGGGCGGAAAATTGAGTGAATAGGCAAATTTGGAAAAAATTGATGAATAGTGATTTTTTTAGTATTAAATACTGCAGTACGAGTGTACCGATAAGTGTGAAATTTTTATCAATATTTTGAGGAAAGAAAAATATGACATGGACTGGAAAAATATGTAGATTAAGAATATATGATCAGAATTTTTATCGGGACTAAAGTTAGATCGCGTGTGGGACCCGTGGGATCAAAACCCACTTAAGTTCCCTCACTTTTCCCCTCACCCTCACGCCCTCTCTCCTCCTCTTCTTCTTCCTCACCCGTGAACCCTCCCATTTACAAAGAACATGGCCATTTCTCTTCCTCTTCACCAATTCTTCATTTCTTCACCAAATCCTTTGATTTTGGTGTTGAAATCTATTGTAAACAACCTTCTAGATCCATTGGTAACACTTAGAAGCCATGAAACCGCCTCCTTGCTGCGTTTTTAAGCAAAATCAGATCCGAACCATGTTGGGTTTTGGAGTTTTCTTGGAGTTTTGATCTTCTAATGGTTTAGTGAAGCCTTGGTGGTGATCATACAACACATTGTGAGTATATTTGTGGTATTTTTATGGTTGAATTCATAGATCTAGAAATTTGTGTTCAAACCTTTGATTTTAGATGTGTGATGATAGAGAGCTCAAATGGAAAAATGCTATTAGATGAAAATGCCTTAGAATGATGCATGAAAGCTAGAAATGCTATGATAAATTTTGGTGAAAAGTGGGAATTTTAACTTAGGAAATTTTGAGTTGAGTTTCATAATTTTGTGAAATGGGCATGTGGTGTAATTGAATAATTGAATGGTGGACCATTGGTATAGGTTGATAATATGATGATATGATTAGTGTGTGTGTTAAAATGGAATTGAAAACCTTGTAGAATCAACCTTGAGGAATTCGAACCAAAGAGTGGTTTGGAGGAAAAATGATGTAAAGGTTGTGAATTTGATGTAGTATGATATAAAATGATGTTTATTTGAGTGATGGTATAGTGTGGTAAAGCGGAATGAGAAGAAAGAATGTGTCATTCATAGTGTAATTGGTAAATCAACCTATAAAAGAGATTGAAGTAAAATGGTATGGAAAAATATAGCCTTTGGCTTAGGTGATTTAAATGATGATTAATTGTGTAAATGAATGGTTGACATTGGAATTGTATTGATAATCATGTTGTGGATTATCTAGGTTGCCTCTCTTGGACGCTTTGGAAGCGGGTAAGCTTGGAGCTTACGTTTGGAGCATGGGCTCGGTATTGAGGTAACCTTTGGAACTGGGGTTTAGCCCTTGTGTGCTCCACCACACCTAGTGGATGGTTGTGGTTGGATTATGTGGTTATGACATTGTGTGATTGTGTGCTTGTATGCATATTGCTTGATTTATGTGGAAATTGTTTGGTCACTGGCCAGTTGATGTGTGTGGAGTTTGGACATCCGCTGGGTTCGTCCTTGTGAGAATGCCAGTCGGGTTTTGCCGTGGAGTCGACTCTGGGAGCGGCGCCAGGATGATCCAAACGGGGACGTCCGCCGGATAGGGCTCATGAGGAGTTCCGGTTGGGTATTGCCATGGAGTCTTCTCAACCATGGGAGAGGCGCCAGGACTGTCTCGGGAGTTATATGATGGAGTCCTTGAACATGAATCCATGAGTGGATGTTCTTGGGTTGTCTCCAGTTGATGGGTGATATTGCATTGCTTGCATATTATATGATGTTGTATTTGCACATTGAGTGAGCCATGGGGTGGAGAAACCTCCAGGGCCCTTGGTTTACTGAGATATATTTATATATCTCACCCCGTGTTGTGGGGCATCATTTCAGGTTAGGTTGAGCCTGGAAGAGTGGAGCATGAGGTGCATATGGGAGGCACCACGTGATGAGCATTGGAGTAGGACATACTTTGCATTTGTTTTATGCTTAGAACTTAGATCATGAACTTGTGCATGTTGAAAATGCCATGCCTTTGTATGTTCATGACTACATGTAAATCCTTCAATATGATGTATATGTAGGACCTGAGTATATATTGTATATTTGAGTGAGCATGGGACTTGTCCATTGCCACATTCATTGTATTAGAAGCCTTGGTGAATATGTTGTAAAATGGACCATATTTGATGTGAAATGGCCATTATATTAAAGACTATGTAAATGTTGCATAATGGAATGAAATTGCTTGTTTGAAGAGCCTAGAGCCTACATTAGAGTATGTTTAAGTGTTGTGTGGAGTATCAAGGGGTTAGGGATGGATTACACAACCCTTTTTGGGGCTTAAAATGCTGTAATCTGTCATTTTGCTGCATAGTAATCGATTACCCAAGCATGGTAATCGATTACCATGCAACAGGGGACGAAAAATCAGCTACTGTCTTCACTGGTAATCGATTACTGAGGCTTGGTAATCGATTACCATGTGAGGTAATCGATTACCCAAGCTTGGTAATCGATTACCAGAGCAGAGGAGGTCAAAATTTGGCTACTGCCTCATTTTGACAGGTGGTAATCGATTACCACCCACTGGTAATCGATTACCACAGTGCAATTTTTGAAAATTCAGGTTTTTCTTGACTTAAAGAAAGGGGCATAACTTGGTGGGTAGAACTCCAAATGGTACGTGGTTTGAAACCACGCGTAGCTTATGTAAAGGGCTAGAAAATGGTAAGAAATGAAAATAAGTTGATGAGTTTAAATGAGTTGAATAAAAAGAATGATTAGTGATGTTAGTAGACTGTTTGCTTCCGCGTATTGCATTTACAATTATAGCGTTGTTTTAATTGATTACGGAAAAGGTAATGGTTATAAAAAGGAACACGAATAAAGAAAAAAAGTTTACCCGTAATTTAATTAACCCAACTACTGTGATTGTAACTGCGCTTAATATCATAATCAATGTTAACAACACCGGTACGTAACGGGCTGTTACAAGAACTCTATCTCCCTCTGCGGTGGAAACTCAGGAATCTCCTCGGGAAACACCTCGAGGAATTCCCTCACCACAGGAATGCCAGTGAGATCCTCCTGTGTCCCACTCACCAAACCTCCCAACATGACATAGCCAAATGCCCCTGCTCTCAAGGCCCTCCTCGCCTGCAGGACTGAAATGAACGGTGAGGAACTGACTGTGGACCCACTCGGAGACATCACCACTCTCTTGGCACAGCAATCAATCAATGCACAGTTTCTGGACAGCCAATCCATGCCCAGAATAATCTCCAAGTTGGCCATCGGCAATCCTATCAGATCTACCGAGAAGTCACGGCCATCCCACTGAAACGCTACATCGCGATGAACAGTGGAGGTCAAACATTTTTCTCCGGTGGCGGTGGTCACCCGCATCGGTGGAGAAAGCACATCACTTGGCAACTCAAGCCCCACAACAATAGGGGTAGCAACAAAAGAATGCGTTGCCCCGGAATCAAACAATACATCAACAGCTGAACCACCAATGGTAACAGTACCTCTGACCAGGTTCGGAGCTCTGTTCGACTGCTGACGATCCAAAGTATACACACGCCCCGTAGTAGGTGGCACGGCTGGTGCCCCAGTAGGAACCATCTGCAATGGCACAGCCTGCACTGCAGCAACTCTCACCGTCGGGCAATCTCTGGAGTAGTGGCCCTCCTTGCCACACTGAAAACAAATCAGCTGACCGGTAGCACACGGCCCAAAGTGTGACTTCCCGCATCCCGAGCATCTAGGAGCAGGAGGTCTAGCTGCGCTCCCCTGAGTAGAAGTCTTTTTGAACTGATTTGGCGTTTGCTTAGCCGCCAACTGTTTGCCCTTGCCTTTATTTCCAAGCTTCCTGTCTCTCCAGGAAGCGGAACCACCAGTACCCTGTGGCACCTCAATCTTGGCCTTCTTGGCCTGACTCGCACGACAATAGTCCTCAATGTCGCGACACTGCTGTACTAAAGCTCCGAAGTCTCTCGAAGCAGAACCAGCAAGATGTCCAGCAATGTCCTCATTAAGTCCCCTCCGGAACTTAGCAGCAAGAAAAACAGGAGTCGGTCTCGCCATGCGGAAATGAGCAAACTTGACCAGCTCATTAAACTTGGCCAGGTACTCGTCGACAGACAACGAGCCCTGCACCAAACGGTCAAACTCTCCCTGCTTCCTTTCCTGAGAGTCATATGGAAAATACTGACTCAGAAAACACTCCTCAAAGAACGGCCACGTCATCACACGGCCCTGCATCTCGTAGATGTGAGAAATGTTGGTCCACCACTCATGGGCCTCGCCCTCCAGCATGTAAGTGGCGAACATCAGCTTCTGCGGATCGGTACACTGCATGATCCGAAAGATCTTGTCCAACGCCTGTAGCCATCTGGCAGCAGCAATGGGATCATAAGATCCGTCGAAAGAAGGTGGCTTATGCTTGCGGAAAGCATTCAGCCTGCGGTCGATCTCGTCACGATCCTCAGCAAATACGGGTATGGTTTGCAAAGCCCCCGTCAAATGACTGCCCTCACCCATCTGA
Organism: Gastrolobium villosum; assembly: GCA_032173675.1. Classification (NCBI taxonomy): domain Eukaryota; kingdom Viridiplantae; phylum Streptophyta; class Magnoliopsida; order Fabales; family Fabaceae; genus Gastrolobium; species Gastrolobium villosum. Next base: position 17,648 of record JAVKPL010002835.1, read on the forward strand.
CTCTGGGTGTCCTCCTGTTGACTAGGCGGAGGTGGAGGCGGTGGCGGCGGTGGAGGTGGTGGAGGACACTGGCCAGCAGCAGGACCAGCCCTCAACTCCTCCAACATGACCCTCATCATAGTCATGTTGGCCATCCGGTTCCTCCAGAACCTCAGCAGTGGCTCACCGGTTCGCCTCTCTGATGGCGTCCAGCATCGCCTGGTTTGCCAACCTCGTGGCCTTCTGGTCGGCTAGTCGGGCCGCCCGCATCTCAGCTAATGCAGCCAGGATAGGATCCGATTGATCCTCGCTCATACTAGGGTTCCTCCTTGGTGGCACCATGACAATGCACAAGTTACACAAAGAATGAGTTGATCAGGCCCACGCCATGTGGTCACATATGCATTATCATAATACACACCAATCAGAGAGAACGCAAAGTAGACACGCAACGAAACATCCTAAGTTATTGCAATACATACAGGCTTTTCCCTAGAAAGTGCTCTGATACCATAAAATGTAACAGCCCGTGTTAACCCGGATTGTTAACATACTATCGTATTAAGCCACACTTAATTAAAATGCGGAATAACTTTTTTCTTTAATTCAATTATGACGTCATTAACCTTAGCCAACTTGATTACTTAATCAATTTCATAAAATACTGCCTGTATGTAAATTGCAAGACAACTAACTGAAATACCTCATATATAGATATAATGTGAGTATCTAAAACCACAGGACTACAACACATAGCCTGGGTCAAAATCCTGATACTTTAATTACAACATCAAATAAAAGACAATAACAACCATGTGGCATGGACAAACCCCATGCTCACCAAGTAAGGCACAATGCCCAACAACAGTCTCAATGTAATCATAAGCGTAAACATAAACAACAGTCAAATCCAGCATGTCAGCATATCATAATATCAACTCAGCTCTGGCCTCCTGCCACCTGAGCCCTCAACATTACCTGATCCTGAAATAAGCGTCCCCAAACGTGGGGTGAGATCTCTAAACAAGAAATCTCAGTAAGACAAGGGGTCCTCAAGGATCTTCCACCCCAAGCTCACTTACATGTGTAATATAAGTTCAAAAACAGTATTTACAATATAAGTTCCAAAACTATGCGATGCAGCAGATAATCATGCCATGTGTGTTTATCAAATACTACTGGCCAGAGAAATGCATGA
>JAVKPL010002836.1:0-19046 GCA_032173675.1 Gastrolobium villosum
GGCGGTGTTTATGGATTATATGAATCGTATATTCAAACAGTATCTTGATCAATTCTTGATTGTGTTTATTGATGATATCCTGATATATTCCAAGAGTAAGGAAGAGCATCAGGATCACTTGAGAATTGTGTTGCAAATCCTAGAGATAAACAGTTGTATGCAAAGCCTTCTAAATGTGAATTTTGGCTTTCTCAAGTGCAGTTTCTGGGTCACGTCATTTCTGCTGATGGGGTGGCGGTTGATCCCAATAAAATAGAGGCAGTTATTGATTGGGAAAGGCCCAAGACTGTGACTGAAGTAAGGAGTTTTCTGGGTTTGGCTGGTTATTACCGGAGATTTATTAAAGGATTTTCGGAAATGGTTTTGCCATTGACCCGTTTGACCCGGAAGGATACTCCGTTTATTTGGACGCATGAATGCGAAGAATGATATAAGAAGATAAAGGAAAAGTTAACAACTAGGGATTGGGTTGTGTGCTGATGCAAGATAGGAGAGTGGTAGCGTATGCTTCGAGGCAATTGAAACCTCATGAAGAAAACTATCCGACCCATGACTTAGAGCTTGCCGCAATCGTTTTTGGATTGAAACAGTGGAGGCACTTCTTGTATGGAATGAAGTTTGTCATATTTAGTGACCACAAGAGCCTAAAGTACTTATTCGATCAAAAAGAGTTGAATATGAGGCAACGACGGTGGACTGAATTCTTAAAGGATTACGATTTCGAATTGAAATATCATCCCGGCAAGGCTAATGTTGTAGCGGATGCATTGAGCCGAAAGTCAGTGAGCATGGCAAGCATGATGATGAGAGATTTTGATGTAATCGAGAGGTTCAGAGATATGAAATTGTCTGAAGTCTTTCCAGGCAGAATTTGTGACATCGAAATTACAAGAATTGAGAACGAAATGATGACAAAAATTAAAGATGCTCAGCTGCAAAATGAAAGTGCTAAACGACTGAAAGGTCAGAGTGGTGTATCCTGCAATGATGAGGGTATACTATTATATCAGGGTCGTATTGTTGTACCTAGACAGTTGACAGAGGAAGTGATGACAGAGGCCCATAGGGGTCAATTCACTGTCCATCCGGGAGCTACAAAGATGTATCAGGACCTAAAGATTAATTTCTGGTGGCCTGGTATGAAGAAAGATATTGCAGAGTTTGTCTCCAAGTGTCTCGTATGTCAGAAGGTCAAGATTGAGCATCAAAAGCCTTCTGGTATGTTGCAACCACTAGATGTTCCTGAATGGAAATGGGAGAGTATCTCCATGGATTTTGTGGTAGGGTTGCCGCGGACACAGGCTAGTTATGATTCTATTTGGGTAATTGTGGATAGATTGACAAAATCCGCACACTTTTTACCAGTTCGGGTAGATTTCTCTGCTGAGAAATTGGCCAGGCTCTATGTGAAGGAGATTGTGAGGCTTCATGGGGTGCCTGAGAATATTGTTAGTGATCGGGACCCGAAGTTCACTTCTCGCTTCTGGGGAGCATTGCAGGAGGCTCTTGGCACTCGGTTGAGACTGAGTACTGCTTATCATCCACAGACGGATGGTCAGACTGAGAGGACCATTCAGACGTTGGAGGATATGTTGAGGGCTTGCACTCTGGAGCAGGGTACGGCATGGGATCGATACCTTCCACTGGTTGAGTTTTCATATAATAATAGTTTTCATGCTAGTCTGGGTATGGCTCCCTACGAGGCCTTGTATGGTCGCAGGTGTAGGACACCTACTTGCTGGGCAGAGGTTGGAGACTCAGAGCGGTTTGGATTGGATTTTGTTCAGGAGACCACTGAACAGATCAAAATGATTAGGGATCGTCTGAAAAAGGCCCAAGATCGCCAAAAGAGTTATTATGATCTCAAGCATCGGCCTCTAGAGTTTGAGGAGGGAGATCATGTGTTTCTAAAGTTATCACCAGTTACAGGTGTGGGACGAGCCCTGGGAGTGAGGAAGCTGAGTCCTAGATTTATTGGACCCTATCAGATTCTACGTAGGGTAGGACCGGTTGCCTACCAGCTTGCCTTACCTCCTCAACTATCCAATATACATGATGTATTCCATGTTTCTCAGCTAAGAAAGTATGTAGCTGATCCTTCTCATGTGGTTCAACCTGATGACGTTGAAATTCGGGAAAATTTGAAGACTCCAATTGGACCACTGAAAGTACTCGAGCGGGATGAGAAGAGGCTGAGGAACAAATCTATTCCTATGGTGAAAGTCCAATGGGAAGGAAGGACACCTGAAGAGTCCACTTGGGAGCGGGAAGACGAGCTTCTCCGTCAGTATCCTGAGTTTAAGGACAGGTATGTTCTTGATTTTGCGGACAAAATCGCTAAAAGGTGGGGTGACTATAATAGCCCAATATAATTAATTAGCAAAATACATGTGATTAGATAATTAAGCATGTATTAGTGAGTAAAAATAAGTAAATTCCCTTATAAAATTAATTGGGGTCACTTTTGAGGTAAAAAGTGTACTCTGTGAAAATTAAGGGGTATAAATGGGTGTAGACAAAAGTGCCCGAAATATAAAAACGAAAGTAGAAATATTCCTAGAAAAATATTCCAGACTGTTGGGTAAAATTTGGTAATTAATGGAATTGAATAGATAGATGAACTAATACCCACTTAACCTGTGTTAAGTGGGAAGTCACTTAAGTAACCCAAAACCCTTATTTCCCCAACCCGTATGCGCGTGTGCAGAAGAAGAAGAAAAGGAAGAAAGAAGAAAAGGAAGAGAGAAAGAAGAAGAGGAAGGGAGAAGAGAAAAGAAAGGGGGAAAACCCTAGGGGGCAAACCTTGATGGTTTTGTGTGATTCCAAAGCCTAAACTACTCTAAATCTTCCCCTCTTTCACAATCCTAGCTTGGGTCTTGGTGGGGAGCTGTGTGGTTTGAGATTTTTCCTTCCAAAGTTGCGACCCATGTGGAGAAAGTGAGAGATTTGTTAGATTCTACCTCCATGGAAGCTTGAGGAGTAACCAATCCTTGGTTGTGCAACCATTGGTGGTAAGATTCTACTCCTTGAACTCTATTTTCATGAGAAATGCATGATTGAGGGAGATGATGAATAGTGTTTAGGGTTTATGAAAAGTTGAGTAAATGGGCTATGTTCTAGAAAGATTGAGGCCTAGTGCATGTTGAGAAAAATGCTAGGAATGACATTTAATCGGTGAAAATAAGCTTATATAGTCGTATGATGTTGTTTGGAAAATCACAAGATTATGCATTTGACTATTGTTTGGCTTGTTTGTGTAATCAATGGTTTGGTTTGGGTTGATTGTTGATATTGTCCATGTGATGCTTAGGATTGAGGCATTTGGACCAACAGTGAGTAACCAACCATTGGAGCAAGCTATGGAGCTCGGTTAGCTCCTTGAAGTTAATGTTGTGTTGTGAAGATTGGTGAAGAACAAAGGTTTAGTTGGAAGCTTTGAGGTAAGCCTTCGGACCTTGGGTGTAATTCCCTTTATTGTTCCACCAAGCCCTGAACGGGTAATGGTGTGTTGTTGTATATAAATGCAATGAAATATTGTAATGCTTTGTTATACGTATTTGCATGCTTTGGTGTGACATAGGATGGTGTTTCCCTATGTTGGTATGTTGCATGACGATGCGTAAATCATACTTGGTAGTTTAGCTGGCCAGTAGGACTATTTGCATCTGAGTATCCTTAGGACAGCTCGAGAGCTCGAGGGATTTCTCCTGGAGATGTTGTGTACACTTGCATGGATATGTATTTGCTGCATTATTATTGTCATTGCTATTACACTGTTATTGAACTATGGGGTGGAGAGATGCTCCAAGGACCCCTGGTTTACTGGATATATTCGTATATCTCACCCCGTGTGGTTGGGGACCCCCTTTCAGGAAAGGATGCTGCAGGAGCCTCTGATGGCAAGTGGCCATATTTGAAGTGATTGGGCATATGAAGATGTTGTGTCATTTGATTAAGCATGTTATTTTGTAGTTCACATGTATAGGATTGCTAAATGAGAATCAATTGTCATATGCATGCTATATTTATTTGGGTGGACTTAGCCTATGCTCATGCTTTTGGTATCTCTTTTGTTGATGGGAGCCAAGGAGTGATCATAGTGTTTTGTAGCTAAGTCCCATGATTTGTAATTGAAACTTGTAAACATGATGTAATGTTGTAATTATTGGGTATTTGCATAGATGATAAAATGATATGCATGCTTCTCTTAGTGTATGAGTATCTAGAGAGACTAGAATTCATGTATTGAAAGGATTATATGATGTAAATTAGGTGAAAGAAGACCTTTAGGTTGGAAAACCAATCCAAAACAAAGATACCCTGTCTTGTTGTCCAATTTTCGTATCCTATACGATAGATTTGGATCCTTGTGTCTTGATGGAAGTTGTAGATATGTTTCTTAGCTTTCCATAGAGACCAAGATTGTGTAATTTGGATAAGTATAACTCAAGTTATGGTTAAAACACCACAGGTAGGTCAAACTGCCCTGTTTTGGGTGCTTGCTCCCGAATGTCCACGCTTGGAGCGTGGGATCCACGCTTGGAGCGCCCACCTTCTGAATGTCCACGCTCGAAGCGTGGGATCCACGCTTGAAGCGTAGGGGTCCTGGGAAATTCAGCATTCCATTTCGTAAAAACCTCATAACTTGGGCTACGGTGCTCCGATTTGAGCGCGGTTTGAACCCACGCGTAAGTAATGAAAAATCCTATAATATTATGGGCAAATGGAGACCGTAATAAATGAAATGAAAGTATGGTATTAAGCTTTAAGTATGTTATTCCGCAATGCACTATGGTTATGGTCACGCAATTGGGTAAATTTTAATTCGGCTTGCTTTAAAAGAGAAATTTAACCGGATTTTAATTGCACCAATGTGATTGTAACTGCGCTTAATATCATAAGTCAATGTTAACAAACCGGTTCTAGAACGGGGTGTTACAATCCTAGCTTGGGTCTTGGTGGGGAGTTGTGTGGTTTGTGATTTTTCTTCTCAAAGTTTTGACCCATTGGAGGAATTGAGAGATTTGTTGGTTTCTACCTCCATGGAAGCTTGAGGAGTAACCAATCCTTGGTTGTGCAACCATTGGTGGTAAGATTCTACTCCTTGAACTCTATTTTCATGAGAAATGTATGTTTGGGGAAGATGATGAATAGTGTTTAGGGTTTATGAAAAGTTGAGTAAATGGGCTATGTTCTAGGAAGATTGAGGCCTAGAGTATGTTGAGAAAAATGCTAGGAATGACATTTAATCGGTGAAAATAAGTTTATATAGTCATATGATTTGGTTTGGAAAATTACAAAATTATGCATTTGACTATGGTTTGGCTTGTTGGTGTAATCAATGGTTTGGTTTGGGTTGATTGTTGATATTGTCCATGTGATGCTTAGGATTGAGGCATTTGGACCAACAGTGAGTAACCAACCATTGGAGCAAGCTATGGAGCTCGGTTAGCTCCTTGAGATTGATATGTGTTGTGAAGGTTGGTGAAGAACAAAGGTTGAGTTGGAAGCATTGAGGTAAGCCTTCGGACCTTGGGTGTAATTCCCTTTATTGTTCCACCAAGCCCTGAACGGGTCATGGTGTGTTGTTGTATATAAATGCAATGAAATAGAGTAATGCTTCGTTATATGTATTTGCATGCTTTGGTGTGACATAGGATGGTGTTTCCCTATGTTGGTATGTTGCATGACGATGCGTAAATCATACTTGGTAGTTTAGCTGGCCAGTAGGACTATTTGCATCTGAGTATCCTTAGGAGAGCTCGAGAGCTCGAGGGATTTCTCCTGGAGATGTTGTGTACACTTGCATGGATATGTATTTGCTGCATTATTATTGTCATTGCTATTACACTGTTATTGAACTATGGGGTGGAGAGATGCTCCAAGGACCCCTGGTTTACTGGATATATTCGTATATCTCACCCCGTGTGGTTGGGGACCCCCTTTCAGGAAAGGATGCTGCAGGAGCCTCTGATGGAAAGTGGCCATATTTGAAGTAGTTGATACATGAAGAGTTTCATCATTGTGATTAAGCATGCCATTTTGTAGTTCCTATGTATAGGATTGTAAATGAAAGACAATTGTCATATGCATGCTATGTTTTAATTGGTTGGACTTAGCCTATGCTCATCCCCTTTGGTATCTCTTTTGTTGATGGGAGCCAAGGAGTTGATCATAGTGTTTTGTAGCTAAGTCCCATGATTTGTAATTGAAACTTGTAAACATGATGTAATGTTGTAATTATTGGGTATTTGCATATACGATGAAATGATATGCATGATTCTCTTAGTGTATGAGTATCTAGAGAGACTAGAATTCATGTATTGGAAGGATTATATGATGTAAATTAGGTGAAAGAAGACCTTTAGATTGGAAAACCAATTTAAAACAAAGGTACCCTGTTTTGTTGCCCAATTTTCGTATCCTATACGATAGATTTGGACCCTTGTGTCTTGATGGAAGTTGTAGATATGTTTCTTAGCTTTCCATAGAGACCAAGATTGTGTAATTTGGATAAGTATAACTCAAGTTATGGTTAAAACACCACAGGTAGGTCAAACTGCCCTGTTTTGGGTGCTTGCTCCCGAATGTCCACGCCTGGAGCGTGGGATCCACGCTTGGAGTGCCCACCTTCTGACTGTCCACGCTCGAAGCGTGGGATCCACGCTTGAAGCGTAGGGGTCCTGGGAAATTCAGCATTCCATTTCTTAAAAACCTCATAACTTGGGCTACGGGGCTCCGATTTGAGCGCGGTTTGAACCCACGCGTAAGTAATGAAAAATCCAATAAAATTATGGGCAAATAGAGACCGTAATAAATGAAATGAAAGTATGGTATTAAGCTTTAAGTATGTTATTCCGCAATGCATTATGGTTATGGTCACGCAATTGGGTAATTTTAATTCGGCTTGCTTTAAAAGAAAAATTTAACCGGATTTAATTGCACCAATGTGATTGTAACTGCGCTTAATATCATAAGTCAATGTTAACAAACCGGTTCTAGAACGGGGTGTTACAATCCGCCGATGGGGAAGCAAGCTATGAGATGCACGACCTCATCAATGATTTAGCCACAATGGTTTCATCTTCATATTGTATCAAGTTTGACGAACAGAAGCAGCATGGAAGTATTGAAAGAGTACGTCATTTGTCATACAATAAAGGGGAACGTGACTCTTATGATAAATTTGATAGTTTGCACGGATTGAAAGGTCTACGTACCTTTGTAGCATTACCATTACAAGGAGAGTGGGGGTTAGATTATTACCTATCGAACCAGGTAATGCATGACTTATTGCCAGCCATGAAACAGTTACGGGTGTTATCATTGTCATACTACATGAATATTACTGAGTTGCCCAACTCTATTGGAAATTTGATACATCTGCAATACTTAAATCTCTCTCGCACTGCAATTAAAAGGTTGCCTTCAGTAACATGCAAGCTTTACAATCTGCAGACCTTGTTGTTGTCTGGTTGTTGGCTTCTCGCTGAATTGCCTGAGGACATGGGAAAATTGGTCAATCTGCGCCACCTTAACATTAGTGGCACTGAATTGCAGGAGATGCCGATACAAATTGCCAAACTACAAAATCTCCAAACCTTGTCTAACTTTATTGTGAGTGGACAACATGATGGATTGAAGGTTGCAGAGCTTAGAAAATTTCCCTGTCTACAGGGTAAGCTTTCCATCTCAGGGCTACAAAATGTTAGTGATCCCTCGGATGCTTCTCAAGCAAATTTGAAGATGAAGGAACAGATTGGCGAGATGGCACTAAGATGGGGTCGGCATAAAGGTAATACTGAAGCCCAACAAATTGAAAGTCTTGTACTTGAACAGTTGCAGCCCTCAACAAATTTGAAAAATCTAAACATCGATGGCTATGGCGGAAGCAACTTTCCAAATTGGTTGGGTGATTCTTCATTTGGCAACATGGTGAGTTTGAGCATAAGTGATTGCTATCATTGTTTGTCACTCCCACCACTTGGACAGTTGCTTAGTCTCAAAGAACTCAAGATTGATAGGATGGCATCAGTAAAGAGTGTGGGTGCTGAGTTTTATGGAAGTAGTTGGGCTTCATTTCAAGCATTTCCCTCATTGGAGAGTCTCTCATTTTTGAACATGCATGATTGGGAGGAATGAAACTTGATTGGAGGTACAGCTATAGAGTTTCCTATGTTGTCACATCTATCACCGGAAAGTTGTCCAAAACTGAAAGGAAACATACCCAATAACCTTCCTTCCTTAACTCAACTCAACTTATCCCATTGTGATCTATTGAACTCAGGAAATTCAGATGATAATAATAGCAACATTGTAAGGTCATCAAATCTATTCAGCCAAATGATGTCTTTCAATTCTCTTAGAAAGTTAACCATAAATGTCTTTCCCTCTCTAACATCCTTCCCAAGAGACGGTCTACCCAAAACCTTACAATCGCTCAATGTTTATTCTTGTGAGAATCTGGAATTCCTTCCTCAAGAATCATTGCAAAATTACACATCACTTGAGAATTTGACAATACTTAATAGCTGTGATTCAATGACAACATTTACCTTGGGCTCTCTCCCTGTGCTCAAAAGTCTTCACCTTTGGAGTCATTTTCCCCTGGTGGATTGCCCGCTTCTAACCTCATTCGTTTGGAGGTGTCTGGCTGTAAAAAGCTTAATTCACTACCAGAGCCAATTAACACTCTCACTGGTCTTCAACAATTGATAATTTATAAACTTCAGAATCTGCAATCTTTTGCCAAAGAGGGTTTGCCTATCAATCTTCGGGAGCTCCATGTCAGCCAACTTGGAGGGATTTTGTGGAATACTAGAGCTATTACTGAGTGGAGTTTGGAACGGCTCACTTGTTTTTTGGACTTGTACATTGGAGGTGATGGTCTTTGAACACGCTGATGAAAATGGATGTGCATGTGCTACCAGCTTCTCTGGTTTCCCTATACATCATTGAACTTGATAATATAAAATGCTTGCATGGGAAGTGGCTTCAGCATCTCACCTCTCTCCAAACCCTTTATATTTCAAGCTGTCCCAATCTCAAGTCTTTGCCAGAAGAGGGATTGCCTTCCTCTCTTTCAATGCTGGAAATCTTCAATTGCCCATTACTTATAGCAAGTTGGCGAAAGAAGCGAGGGAAAGAGTGGCATAAGATTGCTCACATTCCCTTCATAAAGATCGACGATGAAATATGTGAGTCACTAAATACTTCTTTCTTGTGCTTTAGTCTTGTTTGCTGTTTTTCCATCACTAAATATTGTTAATTTCAATTGTCACATCACCGTACATTATAACAGTGTATATGTCTTAACTCCACAGTGTCTTTGTGAACCCTACTTGTGCTAATCTGGCTATTACCTGAAGCAAAGCACAACCTTCATGCAAGCCAGTAACTGCTTTTGAGAGAAGATGAGGAGAAATAGCAATATTTGCTCAAAATATTTTAGGTACTATTTCTTTCTATATAAATTATAATAGTTTTTCAATGACTTTGATATTGATACAGTAAGTATATATTTTCCTTTCCCTTCTCTCTGTCTCTCTTGGTCATCCTTACCCCATTATTTTATATTCAACTTCCTTGAAATGCAGAGCCGTAGCATAAATTTCCAGCTTAAACTCTACTTGTTTCATAGTGAACTACTCAAAAAATGAAACCAATTGCTTTTAAGCATTCTATGCAAAATTTATTTTTAGTAGCAAGGATTATGATACCTAAAGAAGTTAATTGGTACATATTAACAAATTTGTTGATGCCTATTGCTTCAATAAATTATGTTTTGGGGCTATATGTTGTCCAGTTAACCTACCATTTTTGGGGGCTTAGTCGCTGTGATTTTGGGACATACTTTTAAGTTATTTTCTCTGCGCCTGTTTGCAGCTCAAGCAGGGGCCTCAAGAGTGATTACAGCTGAGGCTAATGCCAAGATGTAGGCGGCAACAGTGGCATCTCAGGTACAGATTTCCTCTTTGATAGTTTCTATCATTACATCTTTAACTACATGTCTGGTTCTATTCTCATTATTTTATTTTATTTTCCAAATTTTTAATCCATGTTGCGAAAGACAATGGTTTTTGGCTGAGTTAAAGCCACAGTGGAGACAATAACTTGCAGAAGTGAGTAATAGAAAGGGCTCATGAAAAGATTGACAAACTGTTCAACTTCAACCTCATAGTGTTGATGGGATATTGCCTTCTATACGAATCCATGGCTCAATCCTTTATGGAAGGGACTGGATGTTGAATCCTGAAGGTGCCCTTCTTCCTGACATAACAACTATTTTGAGTTTTTCTTCCTTTCTAAGTTCATTAATTTTTACAATCTTTTGCTTAGGAGTTGTTCTACTTTAAGTTTTTATACTACTATAATTTATTCCTGTCTCTTTAAGTTTGTTGCAGGATTTGGAAAATTAGGTATAAGTCTTCCATTTTGGGAAAATATGTGTTTTTTGCTTTGGGAAGAAGCTTGTCAAAGATGTAGCGATATCTTGCTTATGTGTCTTTTTGCAGCCCTCACCATGGCCCCAAAAAGGAAAGGTAAAAATTTATTTTATACACGTGTATGCAAATGAAAATCTGAAGTGTCAAGCCATCAAGCATGTCTAGATACTTTGTTCATATTTACTCTTTGTTTAAAGAGTAAATACCCTTTTGCGTCCCTCACAAAAAACACGGTCTCCATTTTAGTCCTTCACAAAAAAAAAAAAAAATAGTCTCCAGGTCCCTAAGAAATTCAAAATGGACCCATTTTAATCCCTTTGAGAGACTAATGTGAATCTTTTTTAAATTTGTGAGGGATCACGATTTCAACTAAATGGATCCACTTTGAATTTCTTAGGGACCTCGAGATTTTTTTTTTTTTGTAAGGGATTAAAATGGGACGTGTTTTTTGTCAAGGACCCAAAAGGGTATTTACTCTTGTTTAAATGTTTGGTCTTAACTATTATGTATGTGCTATGCATAGCGTTTACATTCTTTTGTATTCTAATCTTGTTATTTCTTCATATATAAGGTGAACAAGTTTACCCGCATAAACAATTTTCTATAGTAAATTCACAGCCATATAAATTTGTGTACGGAATAAGTTGAAATGTGTTAGGATCCTACTTCAAGTTATAGGACTTGCAGCCCCACATTGGTTATATGGGTGATTAATGTGGGGTTTATATGAACTTTGGGCTCTCCTACCTCTTGAGCTAGCTTTTTGGGGTGAGGTTCTCCCAAGGTTCGTATCAATTGGTATCAGAGCCTTCCACTATGTCTCCCGGTTGCAATCGAGTGGCGTGAGTGGTGACGCTAGCGTTGCAATGTTCGTGCATGGCTAGTAAAAGACTAGTACAAAGCCAGCGCACGTGGAAGCCGGGGCTGTGGTGCGTGGTGAAATGTTATGATTCTACTCCAAGGTATTGGGACTTGGAGTCCCACATTAGTTATATGGGTGGCTAATATGAGGTTTACATGGCTTTGGGCTCTCCTACTTGCTTGAGAAAACAAGACACAATTGGACTTGATGGTATTCTGAAGTTGTTCTGTGGTGTGAAACTGAATTTACAAGCAAATTTTGCTGGGAAACACCAGCAGTGTTGTTATCTACATCCCCCTAGATGCCAATAACATATGGCCAATATTTCTATCATGTAACATGATAAGAAAAAGCATTCCTACTCACACACCGAACAACGTGTCAACATATTTTTTTTTTTTTTTTCATGATGGGTCCCACCAAAGTTTGTTTGTGTAGGAAATTGGTTTTGCATTATGTTACATTACATATGTATTTCCCATAAGATATTTGTCGAAAACAATCTTAACTTTGCAGGGACACATTGCCGAGGGATTTGGAATGACAATAGTGGTAAACAAGCAGCAATTGTCACTAGGATCTATCATGCAGTGAAGATTGATTTGCCTTTGAGCATGGTCCGTAGTACAGATTACCTCAGCAATATCATTTCCTTAGAAGCTGATATCATCAGAGACGTTGTTGGCCTGACAAGTAAGATTGTAGTACTGGCAGTTTTTCTTGTTGGTAACAAGTTAAAGTGGCTTTTATTGTGCACACTCCCTCTGGACCTTTAAAAAAATTTGAAATAGTAAGTTTTGATAATTTAGAATATATTTTATGGGGTAGGATATTCTTACTACACATTTTTTCTACTACCATTCCACTACCACTCTAATCACCATTGGATTAGAGGAAAAGTTGCATGAAGAGAGAAAAAAAAAAAACTTTTAAATCCAATGATGATTAAAGTGGTATGGAGTGGTAGTAGGAAAAATGGGTAGTAAGAATATCCTATCCCATATTTTATACGTGTATTTGAACATTTCATTTTAGTACATTAGTAAACATTGACCAGCTCCATCGTTAGTGCCTCAAAAACATGTCCATACTTAATTTTATATGCTCCTGGTTACTGCTTTGTTCTATTCTAAATGATCAAGCTTGTGTTATAAAAAAAAAAAAATTGATCAAGCTTGACACAGTATCTCTATTTTTTTTTGTTTTAGGTTTATATTTGCTCAACTGGAGGTGGATTCACCCAATGATTTTCTCCTCACACGTCTGAATGATGTTGGAAAACAAACTTCTATTGGTTTCTAGGTGTATTACTTAACTCCAAGACCAGGCATTCTACTGGCACCATTCGTGCAAACCTCCAATTCTTCTTCTTGTCAATAAAACCTTTTTCTTGCTGCAAACCTTTAAACACAGCTATTTTAGATGTAAATTTACTAAATGAGTGTAGTAGTGAAAGGATGAACTCTTAACGATGACTTATGCAAATGCTATATGTCTGAACATTATTGGGGGATATGCATTAATGGCTACAAAATAATTGACTTCGGAATTTGGATATTAGTAAATGTTTTCTTGAATTATCTCATCGGTATTCTCAATGATACAACAATTATTTGCAGAGAAATGCTGGTGAGGTGTCTCATCTATGTCCTTGGTTATCTATTTTTCCTTGATATGAGGGTGAGTGGTGGAGTTTGTGCTTGGATGAGGCATGTCTCCTTGTTTTTTATATTTACGTATTTTGAGAAATTTTCAATTAATAATACATAACAAAGGAGTTTTAGAACTTGCATGAATCTCAAAATTAATCACATGTGAAAGTAAGAGTACTGAAGCATACATAGTGTTTGATCATATGCCCAATAGGAATGTGAATTCTTCTCACAGGATGTTTTATGGCTACACAAATAATACTATGGGTTATGAGGCATTGCAATTTGTTTAAGCAGATGAATGAGCTTGGTTTTCAACATATGCTTGTGCAGAAACTATGGAGAATGCTTACCTGTATTTCGAGTCCATGAAAAGTTAAGTATGGAATTGATCCAAGGGTGAAGCACTATATGGCCTTTCGGATGTTCTTGGATAGTTTGGATATCTCAAGGAAGCAAGTGACTGCGAGGAAACTCTAAAAGAATTATGCTTACACTCATGGAGATATCAATCTTGAAGACCATGTTGAATAGTTAATGGTTATTCTTGACCCATCAAAAGTTGTTGCCAACAAGGATGAAACAATTGTTAATTGAGATGGGACTATGAGGCAAGAAACAATCCAAAGAAGACAGTGAAACAAGAATTATTTTTTATACATGATTGATTCTGATAAAGGGTTGAACCCTTAACAAAGGAATAGAACGAGAGAAAAGAACAAGAACAACTTTTATTTCTATTTTCTTCAATGAATCTCAATCAATTACAGTTGTCCTTTTATTATGGTGACAACAACTACCAATTGTCCTAAACCAATGCCACGTCATTGTTTACAATTGACATATCAGTAATTACAATATCAGCCTATTCTACGTTTTACTGATATACTATTTGGGTTTTATAATTTTCATGTAACATGAGAGTTAGAATTTTCCTACACAACCTTCGATTTTTGTGCTAATATGAGTCTCACATATGATTTTTTCTAATACATGGGTCCCACGTGCTTTTTATCTCTATGACATGAGATTTCAATTCTCATGCAAAATGAGAATTATAAAACCATACTATTATACACTAAAACATCCACTTATTTACAATTGTATTACCCATACCCAACCTGCTACCCTTATGCTCCGATTGGATATTCACCACAAAATCCTTAACGCAGGCTGTGGCTCCACTTCTCCTCTTCGTAACAGATTGCTAGTAACTAATGTTGGGCCCTCCTTCAATGCTAAGCCCATTTGAGGGGTTTTCCTAAAATACCCCTAACCCTAATTTCCACCTCCTATAAATACTCATTAGTTGGGTGGAGGCTAGGTCATATGAAAGGATTTTGTTTGTGAGAAAATTTGAGAGAAAATTGTTTGATTGTTTGAGCAAAGCTTTATGCTTTGCATTTGAGAGATCTCTAGGGAGAGTTTGAGAGAAACATCTCTAGGGTAGTTTGATTATCACCATTGTTGGAGAGGTTGTGTTAACCACCACATTGGTGCATTTGATTCTTGTAACCATTATTCTCATAGTGGATTTTTGATCTGGACTAGGTCCCGTGGGTTTTTACTTCTTCATTGGAGAAGGTTTCCCACGTTAAAATCTGGTTATGTTCTTCTATCTCTCTCTTATCTGTTTTTGATTTTCCGTTGCGCTGCCGACCTGGTGATATACAGGTCGAGGTACTGCCGAGATCCGAGCTCCGGATCTGGTTGATTGACTTCCGCACAAAAGGCTTCCTAGCCGAGTTTGAGGGAACCGAGTTCCCAGCAGTGGTATCAGAGCTCGAGTTCGACGGGTTCTGAGGGAGACGAGATGGAGACCAGTGGCATAACTCATGATGAAGATATGTTCAAGCTGACCGCAGACAATTTCACCTACTGGAAACCGATGATGGAAGATCATCTCTACTGCAAAGATTTGCATGAGCCCATTATCCTTGATGAGAGACCGACAGGCAAAACCGATAAGGAATGAGAGATTTTGAGTCGTAAGGCGGTAGCTACTATCAGAAAATATATTGACAAGAGCCTCTTTGAGCACGTGTCCAAGTTCACGAACGCGTATGAGTTGTGGACGAAGTCGGAGTCCTTGATTCAGAAGAAGACTCCCAGGAATAAAGCACACCTGGTTCGCCGACTTGTGAAGCTAGAATACAAGGACGACATGAGCATGATAGAACACCTCAACACCTACAAAAGTATTGTGAATCAGCTGTCAAAAGCTGATATGAAAATTGATGAAGAATTGCAGGCATTGCTGCTGTTTTGCTCGCTACCAGAAAGCCGAGATACTCTGGTGGTGACTTTGAATAATTCGACTCCAGATGGAAAGTTGCAAATGGATGTCGTGACAGACAGCCTCCTGGGCGAAGAATCCAGTAGAAAAGAACGAGGTACATCGAGCACGTCTGAGGCCAACATTGCTGAGAACAAAGGGAAATCCGACTCCCGGGGTAGAAGAAAAAGTCGGGGTCGAGATCGTGATAGAAGAGGAAAGTTCAGAGGTCGGTCAAAGCCGAGATATGATTTGAAGTGCTTTTACTGTGGAAAGACAGGTTATAAGAAACCGGACTGCTGGACCTTGTAGAATGATGAGAAGAACAGCTCTGTAAAGCCGAATCAGATCATTCCCATGAAGAGGAATATGGATTCTTCTCACATGAATCGTATGTGCAAGTAATAGTACTGAAGCATACATAGTGTTTAATCATATGCCCAATAGGAATATGGATTCTTCTAACAGGATGTTTTATGGCTACACAAATGATACTATGGGTTATGAGGCATTGCAATTTGTTTAAGCAGATGAATGAGCTTGGTTTTCAATATATGCTTGTGCAGAAACTATGGGGAATGCTTACCTGTATTTCGAGTCCATGAAAAGTTAAGTATGGAATTGATCCAAGGGTGAAGCACTATATGGCCTTTCGGATGTTCTTGGATAGTTTGGATATCTCAAGGATGCTGATCAGTTTATTGAGAAGTGACTGGGAGGAAACTCAAAGAATTATGCTTGCACTCATGGAGATATCAATCTTGAAGACCATGTTGAATAGTTAATGGTTACTCTTGACCCATCAAAAGTTGTTGCCAACAAGGATGAAACTGATACGTGATGGGTATGAGAAAAGGGAAAAGACACTTTGTAAAAGTAAACGGGATAGATAAGAGTCCACCACAATTGAGATTAAAGGCTAAGCCACCCTCCCAACTGATAAAGAACCCACTTGTCTCACCACTAACCCAAGGTTAGATAAAGATAACAAGATTCAAGACAAGTTTGAGAACTTGCAACACACTTTTTCATTCATCAAATCTGCCATTTGCATTACAAAATATCCTATATTTATAGAATAACTAAAAGCATGAGAATACAAAGAGACAAATAACTGCCAAGAGTTGTGTTGCTTAGGAAATAGAAATAACACTAACTAAACCCAACTCTCAAGAGTCATGCTCCCAAGAGTCATGCTCCCAAGAGTCATGTTGCTTAGGAAATAGAAATAACAATAATTAAACCCAACTTCCAAGATTATGCTCCCAAGAGTTATTGACAACTAAAAATTCTCTTTATTGCACTTTAAGTGTTAAAACTCTTGATTTTCCTTATGTATCATCCTCCCCTTCCTGATTGGGATTTGTCCTCAAATCCTCATGGTCTTCGTTACTCTTGGAATAGACAAAGATATCATCAAAACACACCACAACAAAATTCTCAATGAAAGGATGAAGAATTTCATTCACAAGTCTCATAAAGGTGCTTGGAGCATTAGAAACCCCAAAGGGCATGACTCTCCATTCGTATAACCCTCCTTTAGTCTTAAATGCAGTCTTCCATTCATCTCCTTCCTTCGTTCTATACTTGATGGGGATGTTGTTTATGGCCTTACTATCAACACACATATGCATAATACCATCCTTTTTAGGAACAAGTAAAGCTGGAACAAAACAAGGACTCATACTTTCTCTAACAAATCCTCTAGCCATTAACTCCTTCACTTGTCTTTGTAGTTCTTTTGTTTCTTCAGGATTACACCTATAGGCAGCCCTATTTGGTAATGGAGCACCAGGCATGAGGTCAATCTGATGTTCTATTCCCCTAATTGGTGGCAAACCAGGGGGAAAGTCATTCGGAAACACATCTTGGAATTTCTCAATCAAAGGTTGCACCAAAGGATGTAAAGGGGCCTCAAGTGTACTTATGGGTGTTTCAACAACAAGCAGGGCAAAAATAGGCTTGTTTTGAAGTAATGAACGCTCAACCTCTGTTTCACTCACATAAGAATTTTTCTCACTTGTGTTTCCCTCCCCATATAAACTCACATGAATTTCATTTGGTGGTAAAGGTGCAAGTGTGATTTTCTTTTGATTGTCAACAAGAGAATAAGTATTTTTATGACCATTATGAACAACGTGTTTATCAAATTGCCAAGGACGTCCCAACAGAATATGACATGCATCCATAGGGATCACATCACACAAGATTCGGTCATTATAAACATTCCCAATTGAAAGAGGAATAAGGGCTTGTTGAGTTACCTTAACATCACTATTCTTGCTTAGCCATTGTAGTTTGTAAGGATGAGGGTGAGGAGTGGTAGGTAATTGAAGCTTCTGAATAAGTAATGTAGAAGCAACATTAACACAACTCCCAGTATCCACAATGAGATTACATACCCTTCCTTTGATGGTGCACCTTGTGTAGAAGATTTGTTCTCTTTGGCTTTTCTCTTTAGGTGCTTCTTTAGCATAGAGGACTCTTCGTGACATAAGCAGATGCTCCCCTCGGTCTGCTTCTAAGATAACTTCTTCACTCGGGATTTCATCATGTTCAGCATCCCAAACTGGACCTTGTTTATATTCATGCTCAATTTCTTCAATTTCTTTAAGTGTCAGGACCCGCCTATTAGGACAATCAGCTTGAAAATGGCCATAGCCTTGGCATTTAAAACATTTTTTTAAATTCTTTCGGAGCTTCCTCGACCTTCTTTGATTTTGAATGTTTCTCCACTTTAATGGCTAACTTGCACACATCTTCAAAAGTCCAAAATGGTTGTAGTTCCACCTTCTCAGCAATATCGGTATTTAACCCGCCAATAAAACTTGCAATTTTTTGTTCCTGGACTTCTTGAAGGCCACTAGTCATAAGGAGTTGCTTATACTCCCTAATATACTTTTCAACGCTCAGATCTTCTTGTTTGAGAGTAGCAATTTTGAGATACAAGTCTTGTTTGTAACTGGCAGGAAGAAATCTTTTATCCATCAGCCTCTTCAGTTTAGCCCAAGATTTGAGCCTTCTCTTGCCTTCTCGGTTCCTCTCCATCTTCAAGTTCTCAAACCATATTGATGCATACTTTTTGAGTTTGATGCTTGCAATTTTGAAACACTTCTCATCATCAAAGTCCTTAGCTTCAAAAATTCGCTCAATAGAACGAACCCATTCCAAATAAATATCGGGATTCAAGCTGCCATCAAATTCTGGCGGTTCGATCTTCACATCTCTAAAGTCATCTTGGAATTTTCTCCTTCTTCTATCATGAGGTGTTGACTCATTTGAAGAAACACTTGAGTCGCTAGCAGAAGAATCATGAATGGAGGGGCTATGAGTGCTTTTGGAATGTCGCCTACGTCCACGATGATTTCGTTGGACAAGATCAGCAAGAGCTTGGCGCATTTCTTCAATCTGATTTTCAAGATTTGCAAGTTGTTGGTCACGCCTCATATTCTGATTTTGCTCACGGGTTCTGTACCTTGGACCTTCTTCTTCCATGTGAACCGGTGCTTTGATACCAAGTTGATACGTGATGGGTATGAGAAAAGGGAAAAGACACTTTGTAAAAGTAAACGGGATAGATAAGAGTCCACCACAATTGAGATTAAAGGCTAAGCCACCCTCCCAACTGATAAAGAACCCACTTGCCTCACCACTAACCCAAGGTTAGATAAAGAACCCACTTGCCTCACCACTAACCCAAGGTTAGATAAAGATAACAAGATTCAAGACAAGTTTGAGAACCAGCAACACACTTTTTCATTCATCAAATCTGCCATTTGCATTACAAAATATCCTATATTTATAGAATAACT
>JAVKPL010002837.1:0-20000 GCA_032173675.1 Gastrolobium villosum
CATAATTTAAAAGGGAAAAAATTCTTACAATGTCTCTGTCCAAATTTAACTATTACTCGAGAGTAGCATGTCATGTACATGTTCAGGAGTAGTGTGGTGCACATAATATATCTGAGAATGATATTATTGAAAGAGATATTCTAATTTTCTAACTTGTGAACAAGCTGTCCCTTTCGTTTTATATTTTTATGGACACCAATTTTGCTGAGAGATCACGAAAGCTATTTTGAAAGATATTGAAAGAATATTCTAAATTGAAAGAGATATTCTAATTAAGCTTCTAGCTTGTGAACTAGCTGTCCCTTCGTTTATGGTAATGGATACCAATTTAGGTGAGAGATCACGTACACTATAGGTTCAATCTCTACCCGTGGCCTTTTATTGTTTTTGTTTTTTACATATTTGATTGTTACTTTTGTGGTTGAACTGTGACAATTTATCGAGGTATAGTAATGAGTCGCTTTCTAATCCCAGCGACCCTTTGGTAGCAGAAGTAGCACACTTGACCAGATGTATTTGTTTGAGGGTTGTGAATCGGTAAAATGATATTGAGAAAATCATTTTAATTAGGGGTGACAATTTTTAATGAGACCCACTGATATGACATGAACAAGACATGAAAAATTCGAGTCTAGGTGAGCCTATTTTTAAATCCGTATTATGTTCGTGTTGGCAAAATTTGGCACGGAATAATTTTTAATGTGTTGGGTATCAACCCGCAAACCTAAAATTGATCTGCTTAAATCTTCTTATAAGTTAGTGGTGTTGTATCATAAACAGGTTATTCGTTATGTGTAATGTCAACCCACATAACATACGTTGAGAGTAATAGGTTATTTGTGTCATATCATGTTATGTCAACCCGCATAATAAGTGATACACTTTGAGATTACGAATTATTCTTATTGTATCGTGTCAACCCATAAAATAAGCGGATTGTGTTCATGTCGAAGATTTTACCTGATTTCAAATTCGTGTTGAATATATTCGTATTCATATTATGTTGTGTCGTGTCAACCCGATTTATCATCCCTAATTTCAATATGGGTTCAACATTTCTCGAATCAGATTAATTCGGATAATCAATGAATAAGTCGGGATAATAAAGAGAGAGTAAAATTGTACTTATTTTTGAATTAAAGTAAATTAATTTTATAAGATATTTTAATTTAATAAATGATGATGGGTACTTATTTGTATATTTTATGGGAGCTGAATAGGTAAGTCAATTCCCATTAATTCCATCTTTGGAAAGGGCATAAAATATTAATGTCAGACTCATTCCGCAGTTGGGATTAGTCTCATAGTCAGTTCAGAAAATTAAAATTTGTGA
The DNA here is from genome assembly GCA_032173675.1 of Gastrolobium villosum. Taxonomy (NCBI): domain Eukaryota; kingdom Viridiplantae; phylum Streptophyta; class Magnoliopsida; order Fabales; family Fabaceae; genus Gastrolobium; species Gastrolobium villosum. Next base: position 1,334 of record JAVKPL010002837.1, read on the forward strand.
GTCTACTCACTTCAGAAAGGTAATTAACATTGATAAAAAAATAAACTTTGTTACATTATATTTTTTTTTTCTCCATAAGAATATGACCTTTCAATCTGTCTCACGACGTGGATACCTCGTACCATGTTGCCATTGTATCATTACTTTGGAAAATCTAACTAAATTATTTATTAAAAGCTATATTATTCTTTGAAATATAAAAATTATTATATAATATTTTAAAATATATAATTTGTTGGGTAAATTAATCTCTAAATGAATGTGTGGAAAAATATTATACCAAAAAAAAATCATAATTGATGTAAAAACATATTAAAAAAATTATAAGATAATTGTTTATTTTCTTAAAGACTAATATAATTGATGTTTCAAGAAACGTTATAGTTACAATTTTTTTTTTTACAACATTTTACGACCATATTTTAACACAGTTGATTTTCGTCAATCAACATTTATCATTTACTATGAATTAATAATTAATTAATAAGTTTAATTTGAAAAAATGATAACCATTGATTGGCGGAAATTAACGATGATAAGATATGATTGTAAGAAAAAAAGTTGTAACTATAACCTTTCTGTGATATTATACCTTATAGTTTACTTGTTACTTTGTCTTTTCATGGTGTTCCTCTTCTGGCGGTCCTCTTTTTATTCTTCGCCCCCTCCCACTTTGTCTAATTTTGTAGCCCACACTTTTAATGCATGAAAGTGCCCAGCATAAAAGCCAGGATCGTTCTAGGCTCATACTTGAATTAATTTTCATTTAATTACAAAACTTATAAATTGCAAGTGAAAATAATTAATGAATAGTTAGGAGAGACACTTCTCAGAAAATCAATTTGGGTTTAATGATTAAAGAATAATTTTCAGAGTTTAATCCCTCCATATTTGTCATGAATAATTTTTTATTTTTTATTTTTTATACATTGAAGTAGTCAGATAATAAAATAAAAAAAAATCATTGTTTGATAGGGAAGCTTCTAGCGAGTCCGCTCATGTCTAGCATTTCAATTTAAAACACTGAAATGATCAATTTTTTAGAAAATTATATCTAAAGTATAAATATTATCCAATTTAATTTGGGTTTAATGTTTATCTTACACCCATGTGAAAGTATATGAGGCTTTATAAAGGAGACAGAGAAAAAAAAAAAGTGAATCACATCTACTTTTATGTAAGTACAGGAAATAAAATTATCTTAACCTTACAAGAAAAATATTAATCCTATTTAATTTCGGTCTAGTATTAATATATAAACAAGTTTTAAATATACAGAGAAATTAAATTAATCTCTAATATAATTTTAGTTGCGTCATATTTAAAATCATTTTATACCTACACTCAATTTGTGCACGAACCACACCAAGCCTAATAATTAATGTTTTCAAAATTGGATCCATTATTAAATTGGTGAAAGTAGTAGCTCATAATTTATTGATCTAATTGTGGTTCAACCGTTATCAGACTGAAAATAATTAAACATGTATTTTTTTATTGAGTAAAAAACTAACATAAAATCATAAAATGTCAAGTTAAAAATTAGATAAGAAAACGGATTATTAAAATAAGTGATCAATCATAAAAGAAATAAAAAAGGTAAAATTTTAAATTAACATAAAATAATCATATTATATATTTTACAAGATACAAATTAAGAAAAAAAGTTCAAAAACCTCCTTGATTTTTGTTTGAATCACTTATTCCTTATTTTGTCTTAATCACTTAATTCTCTATGATTTTTTTTATCTAAATCATTTCTTAACACCGTTAGAAATTTAGTTTATTTATTTATTTTATCTTTTTTATTACAAGAAAATAGATATTTTCGCAGGTGTTATTTCACTTTGACAAACAAATAATAATGATGTAACAAATTTTACTTGAGGTTGAAAATTTTAGAACATATTTAATTTACTATTTTCAAATGAACATATTTGTGTCAATTGATTTTTTTATTTCCTCAACGCAAGCAGTAACTTCCTGCATATGAATAGAGAAAATAGGACTCAACTAAGTTAGTTTGTAATGGAAGTACTACCCAATAACTTCCTTATGCAAAAGAAAAAAAAATTGTTACCTTATATAAGCAATTCACAAATTTTGTTTGAAACTGAAGAGATTTTGTTGTGTTCTTAGAAATCCTTGCAAAATTTGGAGAACCAAATAATACATAAGGTATTTGAATTATTTTTGTAAGAAGGGTAAAATAGACAGAATTACCCAATTTTTTAACTATGTTAATTATGGACATAGATGGAAAAAATCATAGGATAATAAGTGATAAAAAAAAAAAAAATAAGTGTAGGAATGTAAGTGATTCAAAGAAAAACCACGGAAATTGTTTCCAAAAGTTATTAATGAGAAATTAAATAATAATAATCTAAGTACAAATCTTTTATCTTGACATTGAATTTTTATTTGGCTAAAACAGTATTTTTGGTTAAATAAAAAAAGAAAAAAAAGAAAGAAACAGCCGGTTCAAATTGATTCTTCACTTATTTTAGATGATTCGACTCACTCTTTATCAATTTCTACCAAGTATTAATAAGTCGATTATAGGGTTGAATTGATTATTTCAGTATTTCTCTCGTCAAACCAATAGATATGTAGTATGATTTTTCAATTTTGGGTACAATAGAATTATCATAAAAATAGTGCTAGCATAAAGCATAACATGTAAATGGCAAAACAACTTAGAGATCAATTGATTAAAAAGATGAAGGATATTTTCAGTCTCATGTTATATTAAGAGATTTTATTCTTTATCTCGGTCATTAGTTTTCGTCCAATTTAATCGTTATAATTTATTGAGTAATATTAATCCTAAATAAATTACAACAGTTATATGGACCACAATTAATAATTAAGATAATACATAACTATGTCTATTAAGAAATTAATGATTTATTTTTAATTCTTATTTCAATACTTTTCTCTTTAATCTCTCATCATAAAATAATTATATTAAACAATATATGAGAATGTCCATAAAAACAAAATCACAGTTCAAAATCTTAAGATTTATTGTTACGGCTCATGAGCGAAGCAAGTTGTTCATAAATTTTTTTTATATCGACCCTAATTACATCTTTGATGCGAGTCGGCCCTTCAGGTATCTCCACAAGCTTCAATTCTTTAAGTCGGATATGAAACTAATCCCGTATCGGGGTTAATCATAATTAAAATTCTTCCCCACTGATTCATAATGTTTTGAAACACTGATGGATCCATCTTCATAATGGCAGTAAGATACTAATACGGTGGTCCACGAAATTTGTAAACATGAAGTGAACACTAGCAGTGTATGTTTACGTGAGTTTTGAAACAAAGAATTTTCAACACAAAAAATGAAAATGGGAAGAACAAAAAGCGAGGTATTTGTCAATGACACTTGATCAACTGTTTCTTTAATTCACATGTCCTGCAGTTTGTACCAAGTAACAGTTTCTCTCAAAAAAAACTCATCAAATTAAAAGTCAAAACCAATGCCGGCAAAAAAAAATTAATTTATTTTTTTTTAATAAAAAATTACGAAAATATAGCAGTTAAATACGCCCTACGGGGGGCGTGACCGATTGGAGAGAGACACGCCCAAATTTGGGCGTGAACGAGGAGAGAGACACGCCCCATTTGGGGCGTGTTTCACCAGGTGCTGCCACGTGGCACAAAAGTAGACAGATTGACCATGAAAATTTGGAAGTCCATAACTTTTGACTCTGGTGTCCGAATTAGGTAATATTTTTTTTGATTCCACGTAACTTTTCGAGATCTACGTAATGACATCTCATTTGACATATTTTGTCTCTCACAAGAAAAAATTGTTTACAACAATGATACCATAAGAACGTTTAAACCCAAATTAATAAATAGAAAACCACTATTATGATTAGAAACATTCATAGTAAAGATCCGACGGTGTAAACATTTGGGCATGACCGAGGAGAGAGACACACCCCCATTGGGGCGTGTTTCACCAGGTGCTGCCACGTGACACAAACGTCAACAGTTTGATCGTAAAACTTTGAAAATCCATAACTTTTGACTCGGGTGTCCGAATTAGGTAATATTTTTTTTTATTCCACGTAACTTTTCGAAATCTACGTAATGACATCTCATTTGACATATTTTTTCTCTCACAAATTTTGTTTTTTGTTTACAACAATGATACCATAAGAACGTTTAAACTCAAATTAATAATCAGAAAATCACTGTTATGATTAGAAACATTCATAATAAAGATCCTTATTAAAAAGTTAAGTGAGTGCTTTTCGTTTTATTTTGATTTTTAAGTTTTTGTTCGTGATTATAAAGTTATGTCATTTTAAATAAAACTATGTCGTTTTGATATATTTTTACCAAAATGTTTCTAATCATAACAATGATTTTCTGATTATTAATTTGAGTTTAAACGTTCTTATGGTATCATTATTATAAATTCAATTTTTTTGTGAGAGACAAAATATGTCAAATGAGGTGTCATTACGTAGATCTCGAAAAGTTATGTGGAATAAAAAAAACATTACCTAATTCGGACACCCGAGTCAAAAGTTATGGACTTTTAAAGTTTCACGGTCAAACTGTTAACTTTTGTGCCACGTGGCAGCAACTGGTGAAACACGCCCCAAATGGGGCGTGTCTCTCTCCTCGGTCACGCCCAAATTTGGGCGTGTCTCTCTCCAACCAGTCACGTCCCCCGTAGGGCATGTTTGACTCTATATTTTCGTAATTAATTTCAAAATGATTATTTTTTCCTAATTTTTTATTAAAAAATAATAAATTAATTTTTTTGCCAACTAATGCCCCATAAGAAAGAATAAAAGAGATATATATATATGGAGAAGAATTTGAAGAGGTAAAAAAAAGGAGATGCGTTTCCTTTTCCTTGAGCCATAGGGGACCAGAAACTGTAATGATATACGAAAGGCTTTTATGAAATTTTCTTTATCTCACTTTCAGTTTTCTTTTGTGTTGTTAGTGTGTGTACCTCTCGTTTGTGGACCTTATGGTTATGCTTCACTTTCATACATGTAATTTATTCCCCTAATTCCACTTTCATTATTCGCTGGGGTCCTGTGGAATTTTGTAATGACGCAATTGAACACTACATTTAGTAACACATCAAATCAACTTGAGCCCTGGTTGTGATTTCTGCTTCCTCAACTTAATGAGATTCAACAACCTTTCAATTATTGGTTGTCCCAAGGCCAAAAGATGAACACTATATTTTAATTTTGGAGACTCATATTTTAAGTTTAAATTGGTAAATTCAATGGAGATTCACACACACATATATATATATAAGTTATGTGACACTGACATGGGACACGACAATCCGACACATTAATTCTAAAAAATATCAGATTTCGACACGTTAGAATATGTTTTGATATTAAATAATATTTTTAATTTATGTAGTGTATATTATATAATATTCAATAACATATCAAAAAAATAAAAGTAAAATTATAATACCCATTAATTTTGCAAAGAAACATAAGATGTAAATATTTACAATTATATTTTTAAATTGAAAATCTCTTATAGTGAGATTTATTCAGTATCCGTTTTTAATTTTTATTATATCAATTTGGTAAAATATCGATTAATTTTTGCTTGATATGTAATAAAATTTTAAATACTATAGATGTCGAGGCATGTCAGAGTATCGGGAAGTCTCTCGGATATGACACTTCAGGTTTTTTGAAGTGTCGAAGCAACATAGTATATGAGAAATATTATATCAATGTTATTAAAATCGATCCGGTCATTGACCCGGTCGAGGTACTGAGTCACTGGTTCAACTGTGGGTCACTGGCTTAACCGCATGATCCGGTAATTATATGCAATTTTATAATTTATATTAAAAAATTATAAACATACTCAAATATCTAAAAAAAAATGATAAAAATTTCAAATATTTTAATATAAAAAATAATAAATCACATATTATTATCCAATAAAGGATCAAACAAAAATATAAATCAAATCAAAATTTTCTGGATATTGCATAATTGAGATAATATTAGTGTTGTAGGTAAATAACTTATGTAAGTCAATAAGTAAAAAAATATTCAAATATGTCCATTATGAGTTTTTTTTGAAAAAAATAAATAATTTGAATTTTTTTTGGACCGGGCCAGGTCACCGGTTTTCATGAAAACCGGTCGGGTCAGACCGGATCACACCGGTTCTGATGCATGGTCGGTCCGTTGCTTCAAACGGATCGATTATATGACCGGTTTACTGATTCTCGGGTCGACCCGGCCAGGTCGGTCCGGTTTTAATAACATTGTATTATATTTATAAACTTTTTCGTTTACAAAATCTTATAACCAATCTTAACCATTGATTTCCGTCAATCTTACGGTTATAACTCATTTGGTCACACTTATAATTAATTATTAATTAATAATAAATTATAACAGTTAGATTGACGAAAATCATTAGGTAAGATTTAATTTTAAGAGTTTGTAAGGCAAAAAAATTATAAATATAATCTCCCTATATATATAAGAAAAATATTTCTCCTGTTACATGAGATAAAGTTAATTTCTGCAATCCCAAAGCGACGTTGTTTTCGGATTTAAATAAAAAAATAAAGGATATTTTAGAAATTTTACCTTCCTAGTAAAATATCCTTTATTTTTTTAATTTAAACTCCAAAACGATATTGTTTTGAGGTTGGGGAATATAATTTTATCTTTTGTGAGGGGAGAAATATTAATCCACATATATATATAAAAGAAAGATTATATTTATCTCATTTAATATGAAATAATTTTTTTTTTTTAAAGCAAAGGAAGATAAAAGAACTAAGCACAAAGCCTGGCCTATTAGCGCCCATCACATCTCCATGAAGGAGCAGTCTACATCCCTCTCGGGGGGTAGACAAAAAACAGAGGTTCCAATCTTCATGGTCATATTTAAAGGAAGCAAGCGAGTAAGCTCCTGTGTTACCTTCTAGATAAAAGATTTTCCATAAAAGAAAGAAAGAATTTTTGATTCCTATATAAAAATAAAAAATCTTATTCTTATCTCAATCATTTATTTTCACCTTTTTGTGTCTATGACATGACGCTCACATCTATCATCATTTTATGAAATTAAGTACAATAATATTAGGGTTTTATAAGAGTTATGTTGTAGGAAAAGTGATAATGCAATATTATAGAGATTTATTTTGCGTGCCTTAATTTATATTTATTTTTTTGTTTTAAAAAGTGTGGGCCCCACAAAATATTGTGTGTTGGAAACTTTGTTGTGTCATGTTAAAGGACAAAATGAAAACCCATAATATTATCCTTTCTAAAAGTTATATTTTCTTCAATCAACATTTTAAAATATAAAATTATGATGAAATTTGCAATGTGAGAATTTGATGGACACATCAAAAAAGCAACAAAATTACAATTAAGAGACTCGATATTAATTCTTAGAGTAATTAAAAGCTTAATGTCATTTGAGCTAAGACTCTATCAAGTTTTAGGTCTATTACAATTTACAAACTCATACGGGTTATGCTTCAATTAGATAAAATAACAAGAAAGTTAAACGATAATAAAAATAGTTTGAATTTATTTTAAGAAAAATTGTTATCCAATACAAATTGTTATCCCAGGTTAAAGTCTTCTTTCGACTTGACAGAGGCTTTAGTTAGGCCCAACACGATTTTCAGGGCTATTTGAGCATTTTGCTTTCTTTTTTATTTAAATATTATCACTTTGCACCCGGTCCTAAAAGTATACATTAATTTGTGCTTTTTTGATCATTGACCGACCAATATACTCGAGTATATGATCATATCATATACCCGTATATATCAACTCTCATGAACGTATACCTGAGTATATGACCCAGATACTTGAGTATTTTCTATTCCTGGACATATGAGTATGAACTCAAGTATATGGTCCAAAAAAATTCAAAATTTTTCCGAAACATTTTCGTCGCTCTCGAAAAGTTATTCGAAAAAAAGCACCTGATTCAGATACCAAGTAAAAAATTATGACATTCCGAAATTATTTTCAAAATATTTCAAAATTCTGTAATGCCAATAGATTATTGATACCAACAAAGCTCTTTCTCAGGTTACCCGAGCCGAGTCTAATATTATGAGTAACCTGAGGAGAAGCTTTGTAGGTATCACAAAACCTAATGGCATTACAAAATTTTGAACATTTTTGAATAAAATTTCGGAAGGCCATAACTTTTGACTCGGGAATTCGAATCAAGTGTTTTTTTTATTTCACATAACTTTTCAAGAACTACGCGTTGTAAACATTTTCGATAAAATTTGAAATTTTTTTGACCATATACTCGAGTACATGCCCAGAAACAGAAAATACTCGAGTATCCGGGTCATATATATACTCGGATTTATGTTCATGAGACTTGATATACTCGGGTATATTGGTCACATAGAGACAGATTGATGTATAGTTTTAGGACTTTAGTATAAAAAAAGGCAAAATGGTCAAATAGTCCAATTTTAAGCCGAAGAGGATAGATAGCCAGGCTCTATAATGGGTTGATAAACATAAGAATTCATTTTCCGGGCCATGAGACGAACAATAAAATTGGAATTCTATTGCTCAACACTTCCATATTTTCAATATGTCCACTTAAAATTGGAATTCTAGATGCGGTGGTTTTAATTTATTGGATATTTGAGTGTTTATATATATTGAAGAAGATCATTTGACATCAATGTGACATATCATTATTAGAGGCTCGATGCCAATAGGGGATGATGTGCGTGTATACTAAGGTTAAGTTTTCAACGGTCCGTAATTGTGATGTGAAACCCTTTATTTATAATTATAAAAGGATTTACTTTTCATGGATAAAACTCATAATCTCAAGAACTTGCGAGACTCATAATCTCTAATTGAGTTACCTTTATATTGTCTTATATTATTATTTTTTGTCATTGATCACTTATATTCAACAATTCACACAATTAAAAAATTAAAATTATTTAATAGAAGTAAATCAACCATTAAGATTAAAAATATAACTTACACTGATGTAAAAATAATCTTAGCATAATCATATATATATATATATATGGCTTAAATATTTCTACATCTACTTTATATAAGGTTAACAACTATCCTTTTTAATTAAGTCTGACCAGTAAGATATAAAAATTACATTTTCTCTCTCCGCCACATCAGCCGACAATGTCCGAGGATAGAGAAAAAAGAACAAACTTTATTTTTTTTATTTTTTTGGTAAGAAACAACTTTATTATTATAACTATGTCTTACTGGTTTATAAAAAAAAGGTAGCTGTAGATAATGTTATCTAAAATGGTTGCAAAAATGCTTTTTCATATATATATATATATATATATATATATATATATATATATATATATATATATATCTGTGTGTGTGAGAAAGATCATTTGTCGTTACTTTGTGTCATTTTAAGTAAATTGATTATGTAAAAAAAAAAGAATATTAAAGACCAACAAATATGCATCAAAACATGGTCGTTTAACTTAATTGACACAAAGTTGTGTCATTTAAAATGACAAAAGAGCTGTTAAAATAGGTCAGCCTATCTCATTAGATCGTAGTATGAGGAGTTAGGACCATAAAGCTCACAAGGCCAAATGACCCATAATAATAAACACCCACATGGGCCAAAAGTCTTATGGGCATCGGGCTATCTAAAGTTATAATTTCAATTTTTTTATCTTATTCAATATATTCAAATTATTTTAACAAATTAATATTTAACACTTTCATAGAAATATTGTTTACAAAATATAAATTCTTCATAATTTATTTTTTCTAATAAAATCATTTTTGTACACAAATATACAATAACAAAAGTAACAATGTAAACAACATTTCAATATAAGTGAAAAATTAATTTTGTTATCTTTGAAAATTTCGTTGTTAAAGGAAGTCATTAAATAAAGATTTTTTTTTTTTTTACCAGGAGTGTCATAGCAACACCATTCTTTACATCAACTCTAGTGAAAAATCAAAAGTAGCGATGAAAAAAATAATCTTAACACCAGTATCACAAAACTGTTCTTAGTATGATATATATTTGAAAGTTTGAGCCAAATATAGGTTCTGAGGACCGACTTGCGGGCTTCAACCCATTTTGACAAACACACGCATGCGCGCACACACATATATAGAGATATGATTCTTTGACATTAGTATCAAATTTGAAGTTTGACATATTATCTGAGAGTCATTATATCAAAAAAGATCTTTTTTTTATCTAACGACTTTCAGATGAGGTGTCAAACTTCAAATTTGACACTGGTGTCAAAAGATCCTATCTCATATATATATTATATAATGTTTTTATTTTTGTTTTATAAATTGTTTTTTTCTGTAAAAAAACAGAAACATTTTTTTTCCATATATATAACAAACCATCAATGCATGATATTATTCAGAGGGGAATGATCTGTTTACAAACTTTTTTTAATTTTTGTTACAAATTATACTATGTTCTCCCGGGAGAATATAGCAAAACTAGTATTTTCCTAGGAGAATATATTGTAGTTTGTAAGAGTTTATAAATAAAAAAGTTTATAAATATAACTTGTCCCATTATTCAATTACTAAAAGACAAAAATTGTATAAAAAAAGAAGAAAATTCAGAGGAGCTGAGATTGAGGAGGCGTGGGCTTCTACGTATTCTCTGACTTCTGTTCCATGTGTTTTATATCAAAGTTGGTTTTCGTATATATGTTATCAATGTTTTCCATGTTAATATAATTTTACAGAAAACATGTTTATCCTTTTAAATGACACAACTTATATTCTTTTACAAGAGGTGAGACTCACATTTTTTTGTCAACCTCTCTTCCTTTATTTATCTTTTTCTTTTTCTTAAAATGACATAATTTTACATTCTTTAAAATGACACATATTTTACCATCATTTTATTTGTTAGATATACATAAAAGCGAATGATTTCATAAGATAAGAATTTGTAAGATGATGAGATAAAATATAATTCTGTTGGAGATGAGAAAGGATGGGATAAAAAATAGATAAATAATAAATGATACGAAGTATATAACTCAATACCCCGAGTATCTGACTCACTACTACCCATATATATACTTATGGAATATATAAGGATTTTATAAGAATTATGATGTAGGAAAAGAGATTGTGTTATGTTATAGAGATTCATTGGAATATATATGTGTATAGGAAAATTTTTATGATCATGTTAAATGATAGATGATAAACCATTTAAACACCTTCAATCCGCGAAATATACTTCGGGTAGCTAAATCTCTACTCGCGTATCTATTCGATTATAAATGGGGAAAATGTTCCAATGCATTATTCAAATATTGAGGAGGCGTGCGCTTCCACGTATTCTGACTTCTGTTCTCTGCTTTGACAAGGAAAAGAAGCGAATTTTGCATCTTCCTTTAAATAAATTAAATCAAATGATTACTATTGAACCACTTTAATTAGCATTGAACCACTTTAGCAAACATGTGAACATTAACAATATGTTCAATATTTTTTCTGGTACAATATTCGTATGAAATTAGGATTACTATCTTTTGCAATGCAGTTTCGTAGAAAACAACCTAAGAGAATAAAATGGTCTTATATTTAAAAAATGAATTTATCATCTATCATTTTGACATGACCACAAAATTTTTCCTACACACATAATATTTTGTGGAGCCCGGAGCAAAAAAAATAAATTTCGACATGCAAAATGAATTTTTATAACATAACATAATCATTTTTCCTATAACATAATTCTTATAAAACCCTTGAAAAATTTGGTAGATTATGTTTCTCTGTTTCTGGTTATATGTTATCGCGTTATAGAAGGCATAAACCGTGAAATATTCTTCAAGAATAACATTTCAACTGTGTAATGTCATCACAATAACAACACTATTTATAGCGGTAATAGTTATAAGTTTGTTGATGATTGGATAATCATTACAATAATCCAGTGCAAATTTTATATAGCACATTCGAGATTAAAGAACATTAATCACTTATTTTAAGAAGAAAAAAAAAAACTAACTTTTAATCCAGTAATCCACTAATGTATCAATAAGTTGAACTGACAGTAACAAAAAAAAAAAAACATGAAAGAAACACGATGCAATCATATCTCAAAATTTATAATATCTAGACTTCTTCTTTTATCAAATCTAATGTAACAGATACGTTTATATTATATAAAAACATAAATATTTAATGGGAAATGTTATATTTATTATCTATTTTTTCTTACTACCAACTTTTAATCGTTGATTTCTGCCAATCTAATGGTTTTAATTTATTAAAAATTAATAATTAATTAATAAGTACGATCTCATAAATTATAACCGTTAGATTGACGGAAATCAACAATTAACATTTAATATTAAGAAAATTAGGTAATAAGTATAATCTCTCCTTATTTAATTATATTGTTATTATTTTTAAATTTTTATAAGATAATAAAAAAAAATATATAGAGACTGTGGGGTCAGGGGTTCACAAAATCAAACACCAACAAGGTAAAGTGGAACTATTCTTTCTCCATTATCATTTCTTTCACTGAATCGTTGAGTTTCATTTTCTGGGTTCTGAATTGAAGGCTTGATCTCTTGTTCGCAGGGGCTCTCAGCCTTTTCTTTTCTGGAGCTTTACCAATTCGAAATGGAGGTAATTAAATCCTGAGTATCCCTTTTTGTATTTTGATCAAATTTTGTATCTGTTTTCTCTTTCGGAGCTCCTTATTGCAATATATATCTCAAAGATCAATCATTTTTTTATCTGGGGTTGATTGTATTTTTGCCCTTACATGATTCTCTTGCTTTGAAATGTTGTTTTATACCTTTTATTGTGTTGAGTTTTGTAATATTACTCCTGACTTTTTTTTTGGATATTATTATAAAAGTTTATCAAATGTTTGAGGTATTCTTCTGAAATATGAATGCATTTATATTTATGAAAAAATGATCGAATATATTCCAGATGGTAAGTGTTAGGATAGGTGCAAGAGAGAAACAGATAATTGTTTTGAAGTTATTTGCTCAACGTATGGCATTTTTTCATGAAGAATTCATAAAGCTTATGGTGCTCTTAGAAACTGCATTATTTTATTGTGTTGATAATGTGTGTGTGGTATTGTTGTTGTTTTTTATTTATTTAACTTTTAATTTTTTTAATTAAAAACTAATTGAAGAAGAAAAGGTTGGAAAGTTTTACTTGGGAAAATATCATAAACAACTTAATGAAGTGAGAAAAAGATTAGCATGCAATTTATCTTAATGAAGATATTAGCATTGTGGAGGGCTAGATTTTTCTCTGTTTTTATTTATTTTGTTGTTTATATATATATATATATATATATATATATATATATATATATATGGGGTTAACATTTCTACCGCCACTTTAGATAAGCTTATCTACGGCCACCATTTTTAAGTATGTTCTCCCGGGAGAACATATTTACAACTCGAAAATTGCTTTTTTTTTCTCTCAGTTACTTTTCAGAACCTGTCTGCTGACGTGGAGAGAGAGAAAAAAGCAACTTTCGTGTTATAACTATGTTCACCCGGAAGAACATAGTTAAAAATGGTGGTTGTAGATAAAGGGCCGACCCAGTTCAAATACCCACTTCGTGAGTGTCTAAGCTTATCTAAAATGGCTGTAGAAATACTTTTCCATATATATATATATTTATTATTTATTTTCTCTCAATACGTTCTTGTTTTTGTTTTGGTTCATTGATTGCAGACCCCGAGTCCCCAACTAGTTTTGGATAAAAGTGATATTGGTGTTGATGTTGGATTTTAATTAAAAAAATCAGTTGAACAAAATTCTTTAGCAACTTTCTATTACAAGGTTTTTATCATTTGTGCTGGTGGTTGTGGTTGCACACTTGCATTGCAACAATTCGAGGGAGGGATGCTTTTAGCTCAAATTAGTTGGGATTTTGGCGAAGCAGAATTAAGCTAGTAATGTTATTGCATTATTACCTTGTCCTCCTTCACCTGGCTGGTTCACTAGGTAATTCCAGGTAGAATCTGGATTTTTTACTTATCAAAACAGTATGATAGAACCCAAATTCACAAGGCCCAATATGGTAAGGTGTATATTAGGGACCCAAAGAGGGGTAGGAAGCCCATAAAGGATGTGGTTGCTTCTGTTGATATTGTGAACCCAATTGAGCAAGCTGAGTCAGCATGTTTGTTAGAGAAGTTGGTTACACATGCTGTGCATGATGATATAGGGGAGAGGGAACGAGGAAAAGGCACCTGAGTGGTCACAAAAGTTGCTCACGCAAGAAATGGAGATCCCAGGACGTCTCGAAGGATCCTGAATCTTTCTTTTTGTTTCTGTTACTTTTCTTTACAATTTTTCCTTCGCACAAATCTGAGCTATAGCAGCACTATAGCATGTAACCAAATTTGTTTCTTTGTTAATCCACTTGGGTTTTATCGTTTGAATTAAATACAGAGGAATTATTCAGGAAACACCATTGTTTCACGGTTCCATTCCTATCAATTGGTATCAAAGCTCCGACTGGGAGCTGGGTTATGGTGCGAACGAGGACCATGGAGAACTTGGAGGAACGAGTGCGTCGATCGGAGTTGGGGCAGGGTGAGTTGCTTAAACGCATGGAAGCAAGTGATATTAACCAAGCAGAGATCATCAGGCAATTGAGGGAGCTTGGTGCTGGAATCCAAGAGCTCCGTTCGGAAGCGTTCGGAGAGGAACGAAATCTTGGAAGAAGAGGGAGAGGAGGCTCCTTTGGATCTAACGGTAACCATCGAGGAGTGACCCAAGGAGAAGGGAGAGGTCGGAGACTGGAGATTCCCACGTTCTCTGGGCTGAACGCGTACGCATGGTTAAGTAAAATGGAGAGGTATTTCCAAGTGAATGGGATTGAGGATGATGAGAAGGTGGCCGCTGTAATGCTCGTCCTTGAAGGAGAGGCGCTGACGTGGTATCAATGGTGGGAACTCAACCATGACACCGTCACGTGGGAATTGTTCAGGCGGGAGATACTGGGTCGTTTTCAACCAGAGATGATCGATAATCCTTATGGCCCTCTATACTCTTTGAAACAGACGGGTTCCGTAGCTGAATTTAGGAACGAATTCGAAACGGTGGTTGGCACTATGAGATACGCCGACGAAGAGATCTTGAAAGGGGCTTGGTTGAGCGGTTTGAAGGCCAGCATTCGTGAAGAGGTTCTCATGAACCCAGGGCTGCGTTTGTCTTCTGTTATGAAGTTAGCCCAAAGGATCGATCTGAGGAACGCGGCATGGGTAGAAGAGGGGGTGGGTTATTTTGGGCTTGGAAAGGCTATTGGGCCTCAGAAAAATATTATGGGCCCAAGGAGTTTTATAACTAGGGGTCCGGTTAATAGTGCATTAGGGCACAACACACAGAGACCCATTTCTGAGATTCCCAAATCCTCTCACTCACGCACGACGCAAGGAGAATCGACGCAGGGAAGTACGGTGGGTAGCCGTGCGACGGAGCCGCCTCGAAGCAAGTTTCGTCGTCTTTCTGACACTGAAACCCAGGAACGGAGGCGTCTAGGTTTATGCTTCAAGTGCGAGGGAAAGTGGGGACCGGAACACAAGTGTCCGGCCCGTCAGCTTCACCTGCTCATCGTCGGTGACGATGACGTCGAGGAACTAGAGACCGGCGAAGAGGAGGAGACAGCCGTTGCGGAGTTATTGCGAGTTGAGACTGACCCAGCCCTTCAACTGTCGTTGCAGAGCATGATGGGTATTTCTTCAAGCCAGTCGATGAAGGTATGGGGAAAAATTGGTGAAAAAAAAGTGGAGGTTCTCATCGATTGTGGAGCATCGAGCAATTTTGTTAAGTTGGGACTGGTGGACAGCTTAGGGTTGAAAGTGGATGAGACGTCCAAATATACGGTGGAGATAGGGAATGGGCATAAGGTGATTTGCCAGGGGGTGAGTAGGGGAGTGGCTATAGAGATACAGAACAACGTCGTGGTGCAAGACCTCTACCTGTTTGATTTGGGAGGAGCCGATGTGGTGCTGGGCTTGGATTGGCTTCAAGGGTTGGGTGAAATTAAGGCCAACTTTAGAGAGATGACCTTCAAGTACGTTGTTGGTGGTCAGGAGACAACAATTATTGGAGATCCATCTCTTTCCAGAACCATTTCCTCTCTTAAATCTATGGCAAAAGTTCTGGACCAGAAGGGGCAAGGGTATTATGTGAAGCAGGAAAGTACTTTTTCCTCTCAAAACTTCCAAGAAAATTGGGTTGATCTCGAAGCTTTGCTCGTGGAATTTGGAGATATTTTTGCCGAAGCTAAGGGGTTCCCACCTCCGCGCAGCCAGGACCATGCCATTGTGTTAAAGCCAGATGCTCCAGTGCCCAACAACCGGCCTTACAGGTACCCATTTTATCAGAAATCTGAGATTGAAAGTCTTGTGACTGAATTGTTGAGTGATGGCATGATTAGACCGAGTGTAAGCCCTTACTCGAGTCCTGTAATTTTGGTAAGAAAAAAAGATGGCAGTTGGCGGGTTTGTGTGGATTACAGAGCCTTAAATAAGGTCACTATACCGGATAAGTTTCCCCTTCCAGTGGTCGACGAATTGCTGGATGAGGTGGGAGGGACAAGGGTGTTTAGCAAGTTGGACCTCAAATCCGGATTTAATCAAATCCGGATGAAAGAGGATGATATTCCTAAAACTGCCTTTAGGACTCACGAAGGGCATTACGAGTACTTAGTAATGCCGTTTGGCCTTACTAACGCTCCTTCCACGTTTCAGGCTCTTATGAATGAGGTGTTGAGGCCATACCTAAGGAAGTTTGCTCTGGTTTTCTTTGACGACATACTAGTCTACAGTAAAGGGGCTGATGAGCACATTGGTCACTTGAGGAAGGTATTTGGGGCGCTTCGTTCTCATAAGCTGTTTGCAAACAGAAAAAAATGTATCTTTGGACAAAAGCAAGTGGAATACCTTGGTCACATAATTACAGAAGAAGGAGTACAAGCTGACCCGTCCAAGATCAAGGCGATGGTTGAATGGCCAGCCCCAAAGAATGTTAAGGGATTGAGGGGATTCCTAGGTTTAACGGGTTATTATCGGAAATTTGTCAAGGATTATGGGAAGATTGCTCGGCCTCTCACCGATTTATTGAAGAAAGATTCCTTTAAGTGGGATGCAAATTCACAAGCGGCCTTCGACCAGTTGAAGCATTTAATGACTGTCGTCCCGGTATTAGCTCTACCTGATTTTTCTAAGACCTTTGTTGTGGTCACGGATGCTTCAGGTAAGGGCATAGGCGCGGTATTGATGCAAGAGGGCAGGCCCCTAGCTTATTTCAATAGGGGATTCTCACAGCATACTTTGGGCAAATCGGTCTATGAAAAAGAACTCATGGCGGTGGTGTTTGCTGTCCAAAAGTGGAGACCATACCTTTTGGGAAGGCATTTTGTGGTTAAAACGGACCAAAAAAGCCTCAAATACTTGTTGGAACAGAAGGTACTCGGAGAGGGTCAACAGAAATGGGTTTCTAAGTTAATGGGATATGATTTTGAGATCCAGTATCAGCCAAGGAAAGGTAATGTAGTGGCTGACGCGTTATCCCGTAGTGGGAAATTTTTTCTGCTCTCTCAGGCTCAATTGCCCCAATTGGCCGAAATTGACCTTGAGGTACAATCTGACCCAAAGCTATTGGGTATTATTCAAGGGTTGTTGGAAGATCCTTCTTCTCATCCAGGTTTCCATTTACAAGGGGGCCGTCTTTTTTACAATAATAGATTGGTGTTGGCTAGTTCTTCCAGATTTATTCCTCTGATCCTTTCAGAATTTCATGATTCCTGTATTGGAGGGCACTCTGGGTTTTCAAGAACATACAAAAGAATGTTGGGTGTCGTTTTTTGGGAGGGCATGAGGTCAGCGGTGCAACATTATGTCATGAACTGTTCGGTTTGTCAACAAAGTAAAGTTCAGAATTTATCCCCGGCTGGTTTGCTGCAACCCTTGCCTATACCGTCTCAGGTTTGGACGGACATCTCCATAGACTTTGTTGGAGGTCTTCCTCGGGCCCATGGGGTCGATACCATCTTTGTGGTGGTAGACCGACTCACCAAATATGCTCACTTCCTGCCGTTGGCTCATCCCTACACTGCTAAGGAGGTCGCGGGTCTGTTCATTAAGGAGGTGGTGAGGTTACATGGGTTCCCCCTTACTGTGTTATCTGACAGGGACAGGGTTTTTCAGAGCCATTTCTGGTCATAACTCTTTAAGTGTGTGGGTACCAAGCTTCATTTCACTATTGCATATCACCCCCAGTCTAATGGACAAACAGAGGTGGTCAATAGGAGTCTTGAAACGTATTTATGTTGTTTTTGTAGTCCTCGACCTCGAAATTGGCCTAAATGGTTGCACTGGGCTGAATATTGGTACAACACATCCTATAAATCCTCCACGGGGATGACCCCGTTTAAGGCATTGTATGGAGTCGATCCTCCTAGTCTTTTGCGGGTTGGAAATAGTTTCCCCACTGTGGATGCAGTTGCCCAATTGTTGGCGGACCGAGAAGCTATATTAGATGAATTGAAGCAGAATTTGCGCAAGGCCCAGGACATCATGAAGTCTCAAGCTGATAAAAAGAGGAGGGAAGTGTCCTTTGAGGTGGGCCAGCTT
>JAVKPL010002837.1:22500-87500 GCA_032173675.1 Gastrolobium villosum
TTTGAAAATATTTGCTTACTTCTTTTCCCTCTCTTGCTTTTCAGGTCACCAATTGCAAGCATGAGTTCCACCTGCAGTGCATTCTTGAATGGTACATTTTACTATATGTTTTTCATGCATGTCTCTCATAAAACTTACATTTTTAGTTGAGTAATTTTTACCTTTATTCAAAGGGTTATTTATTGTGTTGGTTAAATTGGTTCCTGTATATTAAAATGGCTTCAAGAAGCATTAATAAATTTTCACTGTCATTAGAGATTTAGAACCATAAGTCTGAATGCAGTGGTATAATTGTATGCTATTTCTTAATTTCTTGTTTCATTTTCTTTAAGGTAGGGGTAGGGAATGGTTTCACCAATACTATGGCAGGGATGTAAATTATCCGAGTTTTTCATTAGAGTTGGATAGTTGGGTTTTTGTATAAATTTTCGTTATAATTTTAGACAAGGTACTATAAATACCACCTGTAAAGTTGGTAGGAGCTCTAAAAAGAAAACAAAAAAAAATAAAATAAGAATGACTTTCAGAATAGTTTGATGGATAAGCTTCTGTCTCTCTGTCTGGATTTTGTTTGGCTGGAGGCCCTGTTCACTATTGAAGATATTTTTTTTATTTCCATATATCTTAATATGGAAAGAATTTCTGATCTCATAACATATTTTTGGTTGCTAATGTTGGGGAACATTTGAGTTGTTTTATATGATTGAAAATGGAACGTTGTACTTTAGTAATTGTTATTGGCTAATGTTTTTAGGTGTCAGAGAAGCTCCCAATGTCCTATGTGTTGGCAACCTATTAGCTTGAAGGATGCTACCAGGTTGTTCATGATGTTACATTTTGACATCTACTTTAATTCTTTTCATGATTACATTGCTAAACTTCTATGCATTTCATGGCAGTCAAGAATTGCTTGATGCAGTAGTGCTGGAGAGGAGCTTTAGGGTTACCCCATCAAGAAATGCTGTGATTTTTCATTATCCTGCCCTTGGTGATTTTGAATTCCAGCATGTCAGTTATCTATTAGCCTTTTGAGTTTTGACTCGATTGTCTTATATCTTAAGCACATCTTAATTCTACCATCTATTTATGCTAGTAATTTTTCTGAATTCTGCAGTTACCCATTGGCGTAAATGATGCTGATATTGAAGAGCGAATACTTCAACGTTTAGCTGCTGCTACAGCACTGAGGAGAGCACAACACCTAGGTCAGAGGGAAGATCAAAGAACTAGGTCATCTGCTCATGGCCGTCCACACGTATTAGTATTCTCAACTCAGCCTAGTGCACCTCCATCAGGTCCTGATTCAGCTGCCGGAGGGGGAAATGAACCAGCCACAATTCCTGTAGGAAGTCCGTCTACCCCACTTACATATGATGGAGATGAAGCATCACCATCCCAGCAGATCCCACATTTTCGAGCTCAGGGCTCTTCTTTAACTCCTGATTCTTCTGTTATGGCAACAAATCTTCAAGGAATTTACTCTAATGATAGGTTGTTAGACCTTAATATATGTTTTCTCATGTTCGATGTTTTTGTGTGGATCAGTGGAGTTATATGTTGTGCATTGACTTGCTTGCAGAAGGTCTACTGCTCATTCTACTCCTGCAAACCAAGATAGAGCAGGGCCATCAGAATTCCAGTCATTTTCTGATTCACTGCGGTCCAGATTTAATGCGGTGTCCCTGAGGTATGATTTCTTAGAAAGCGTGAATCTGGGAAATCTATATTTTGTCAGATCAACTTATCTGGGATTAAATTGTCTTGTGACTAAGGTACAAAGAATCAATTTCAAAGGGCACAAGGGGATGGAAGGAGAGGCTGCTCTCTGGTAATTCTTCTGTGTCAGAAATTGGTTCAGAAGTTAGGAGAGAATTGAATGCGAAAATTGCTAGTGTTTCCCGATTGATGGAGCGCCTTGAAACCCGAGAAAATAATCAGGCTGGTGGTACTTCTTTTTCCATTGCAGAGACAAGCAACCAGAACAATGAGGCACCTCGTGTAGAGAACTCTTCGCATGACAACAATACTCCAGCTACTTGTTCTGCTAGCTCAGATTCAAATTGAGCTCTATTGTGCTTCTGTGAATACATCTTTCCGCAACATATCATTTGAAGGTGAGCCTTGATCTTTGTTTAAACCTGTAAAGAACCAATTCAACCCAAAAGCATAAACTGTTGGATGAGGCTACATTAATGGTTTTATATATCTCAACACGTCCCCTCACACGAGAGCCCACTGGGCTTAAAGGGCGGACAATGCACAGGCTCACCTACCTATGCAAACAAAGAAATTCCACTTGAAAGAAAGTGGAGGGGGTGAGGATCAAACCCAGGACACGAGGCT
The DNA here is from genome assembly GCA_032173675.1 of Gastrolobium villosum. NCBI lineage: Eukaryota > Viridiplantae > Streptophyta > Magnoliopsida > Fabales > Fabaceae > Gastrolobium > Gastrolobium villosum. Next base: position 24,844 of record JAVKPL010002837.1, read on the forward strand.
CTGATATCATATAAAGAACCAATTCAACCCAAAAGGTTAAGCTGTTGGGTGAGGCTATATTAATGGTTTTATATATCTCAACAAAACCTTTGAGGCTCATGACAGAATCAACAAATCTTTTATCCATTTGTAAACTAAGTAGTTTTAATGGTGTGTATCAAATATCAAGTCTCGTGTGTTTTGTTTCTTTTTTCAGGCTGACTGTTTGCCCAGACATGACATACTGAGGAACAGATGCTATGGGATAGTCATGGCAGTTGGTTTTCAATAAAAATTAGGATATGAAATACACCTTTGCCTAATGCTAAAACTCTTGTTTTTATGTAGAGTATGCTGGTTACTCTGAGGAGTGTGTATTTAAGGTGTAAACTAACAGAGAAAGTGTTTTGAAATCCAATGGAAATTGTGCCCATAATCTTTCCCTTTAATTTTTCTGTGGTGTCAATGGAAATAGATATAGATCAAGGTGGCAACTGGCAAATAGAGTTTTTGCTATTTCTGTTACATTTTCAACCTTGGTTAAAATAAAACCTTGTTTTGAGACATTGGGGAATATGTGAAGCTATCTTATTATGGGAAGTTAAAATTAAAATATTGTTAAATTTGTTTTGTTCTATATAAGATGTTTTATGCATATGATTTTTGTCACAAAAAAATTATGCGAAGTTAATATTGGGAGGTTGAAATGCTCATCATGTAAAATCTGTATATTTTTTTAGAAAGAATATGGCTGAGGTTTTTTTACTCTTTTTCAGCAATATATAATGAATGTGATTAAAATTTACATCTGTACACAATATATTAGGGGATTTTTAAAAGTTTTAGTATCCCTTGTCCCAAATATTTAAAAATGACAAAAAATAATTTAAACAGTGAACTCCTATTTTCTTAAAAAAAAAAAATCTAAAAATTAAAAAAGAGAGCATATTTCCTTTATAATTTGCAATAAGATAATATTTAAAAAAAAAAAGGAACTAGATGCCATAGGTTTGTTTTGACCATTGTATCCCTTATTTAATTAAAATTTCCATTTCATATCACTCATTGCCCTGTTTAACCGTTGACGCAATTAAATAGAATACGACACCAATTCGTATCCAATTCGAATTATGCAAAAATTTCAAAGGATACCTTCTTCTCTCATTACTTCTAGGAAAAGAGAGAAACGAAAGAGAGAAAAGGAAAAATCATAATTCTCGTTACTAGAATGAATAGTCATTACATATGCTGCTTATACATATACATCATGATTCAGCTAATGAGAATAACTAACTAACTGAAAGTTGTTACATTCTGTTACACTAACATCTCCTCTAACAGAATAAGTCACTAAGGGGGCGTTTGGTTGAGGAGATATTTTTTGAATAGTAGGGAAATAGAATTGATAGGGAAATGGTAAGAAAGTTAGATAAAGTGAGATAGATAGGAAAATGTTAAAAAAAGTTGTTTGGTGGGGAAAAACTTTACTAGAAAAATTAGGTAAATTTTAGGAAATGTATGTTTGGTTGGAGGTGAAATATAGATGGGAAAACAATCTTAAATTACTAAAATAACCCTCATTTACAGCTCTGTTGCATTTTGAAAGGGTATGTTGGTTATTCAAAAATGATTCAAATAGTGGAAAGCCGTTGTTTTATAAAAACCCACGGACGAAAACGCTTTTTAAACAGTACTGAAACCTATCATTTCCCAATTAAATTCAGAAACCTATGCATTTTGGATCACTAGCTTTTTGTGTGAATCTTTTCAACCAAACATTTCTATCCTAAAATCTTTCTCTCACTTGCCTAGGAAAATTTGGGAAAGACCCCATCCAAACACCACCTAAGGGTCTGTTGGATTTTATTTTGTTTTTTTTGTTCTTATGTTTTGTTGAATAATTATGGAAACAGTTGTTTTTTGTATTTTTTTGTTTTGAAAGTTAAAAACCAAAAAAAAAGAATTATTCTCGAGGTCCCTACAAAATTTAAAGTGGATCAATTTAGTTAAAATCGCGATTTCTCATAAATTCAAAAAAGACCTATATTAGTCTCTCAAAAAAACCGGGTGACTAATTTTTTTTATAATGGACTAAAGTGGGGACCAAATTTTTTGTTAGGGATCAAAAAAGATATTTATGGGAGGAAATAATTGGACAAAATGATGATGTATGGATGTACTGGAGTATATTCTGATATTTGTTTTAGAGGATTGATAAGATTTGGGGAGGAAATAATTGGTCAAACTATTACATGCAGCTTGTTATGGCAGCAACTAAATTATGAGCGGGTTCAAGCGTTTTACAAAAAAAATAAAAAAATTCCTGCATCCACCACTGGCTAATACTGCTGTGGCAGCAGCGATGCTGTTCTTGCTGGGATGGTGACACTCAATGCTATTATTTCCGTAGTAGGGAAGTCTCCATTTAGGAGTCCGGGAAGATCCTCCACGAGAGTGGGTACCATTGTTGTCAAAAAGCATACTGTAAAAACGTAAAAATTTATGTTTTTACTTAAGTGGTACGTATTAAAACGCAAGTAAAAACTCTGCTCAATAAAACTGATAAAAATGTCATGTAAAAATGATAGAAACACACATTTCTACGTTTTTACTTAAACCAAAATATGAACCGGGACTTATATGAAAAATTAAAAAAACTCTAAACTATTAAATTTAAATGAATCAATAACTAAATGATTTTAATTTTTTAATTCCTGGAAATTGCGATTATGGCAATTAAGTGTGGCAGGTTTTTTGCCCCCTAAACACATCTATTCTTTCAATTTGGAGTTACAGGATACTCATACTTATGCCATTAATAAAAAATCACACAAGTTATTTAATATTTAATGAAATCCACGTAAAATCTTGTTCAATAATAATAATAAATTATTAAAAAAAAAATAATAAAAATGGAAGACTCAGTCAATATCATTTTATAATATTTTTCCAATTCATTTGAATACCTAATCTAATAATCTTTCTCTTCTTCTCCGCTCTCTCTCTCTCTCTTTCCTGAGCAGTTGCAGTGCTCCATTGAAGCTAGGGCAGAGTCGTCGACTTCACCTTTTGAGTAACTACTTTGCTTCTTCCTCTGCTATATGTGAAGCTTAGGTTTACCATTCTATAAACATATATATTCAATTGATTAGTTTGTCTTGCTACAATAACGAAATTGAAATATCACAGAAAAAAATTGTTCTTTACTTTGCATTCTTAACTCCAATCTATAATTTCCCTGATAGATCGGACAGGGTTCTAGGGCTTTCCCACATCGGGCAGGAACTTGTCCAATATAATTTACGCAATATATTTATTTAAGTCGAATGAATACTTACTGGGATAAGTGGTTGCTCGAATTTTGAGACTTGAATGGTAATGACTTGAACACCCGATTCTGGTATTAATATAACTTAATAAGTTCATCCCGTGAGTGCAACTAATAAAATTAGACTAGGAACCAAAAACACAACGAAATACTAGGTATAAAGTAAATTGCTCAATGTTTCTATAAAATTAGACTAGGAACCAAAAACACAATGAAATACTAGGTATAAAGTAAATTGCCCAATATTTCTTTTTGGATATAAGTGGGAATTGAACACATAATTTAATATAATTTACCCAAACTCCTTACGACTAGATCAATCATAGTGGCTTAAAATTGAACAATGTTTCCTATTAGTCTAGCTTTGTACCTTTACGGCATAAACCGTATATCTAAGAGAGGTAGTCTTTCTTTGGGTTGGTAGTAATGGAATGAATGGTTTTCTATTAAAATCCTTTGCTTTGCAGCTCACAGCAAAAAAAAAAAAGGGAAAAAAAAAATCATAGGCGTATACAGCTTTATAACAATCTCTCTCGCTCTCTCTCTTCTTTTGGTTTCTGCATTCTGTCATTGAAACTAAGCAAGTAATTGTAAATTTGTTGGTTATATAAGGTGAGAAGTAATAATTTGTTAAGAGCTCTTGGTCATTACCTATTAGGAGACTATGTTTATGTGTCCAAAGGATGAGGTTGTATGATGAATGTGATTAAGCACTGAATATGTGATGTTGTTTCTGTTTGAGTTAGTAAGGGTTCTCAGGGGATAGAATAAAGCTTTATTTATTTATGTATTTTTTGTTTTCTGGGCTTTTAATACTTTATGATCAATGCAATGATTTATCTTTCCCTTTTTTTGGTTATTATTTTAATGGGGTTGGACGGTTGGTTACCTTTTATGTCCCGTGAGTTTAAATTTTGTTGGAATTTAGCAACTTATTGCGGTGTTGTTTGTACATGATGCAGTTCTAGATTTTTGCTTCTGAAGCTTTTGTTCAATGGCAAGGGACCAACCGGTTTTTGTCAAAGATGCTATTTTCAAGCTGCAAATGTCCCTCCTTGAAGGCATCCAAAACGCAGACCAGCTGTTTGCAGCTGGATCTATGATGTCAAGGAGTGACTATGAAGATGTTGTAACTGAACGATCCATCACAAACATTTGTGGTTATCCACTCTGCTCTAATGCTTTGCCATCTGATCGCCCTCGAAAGAGTAGATATCGGATTTCACTGAAGGAGCACAAGGTCTATGACCTACAGGAGACATATATGTTTTGTTCTTCCAGTTGTGTTGTTAACAGCAAATCTTTTGCTGGGAGCTTGCAAGATGAGAGGTGCTCGGTTTTAGATTCAGAGAAACTAAAGAATGTTCTTAGGTTGTTTGGGAATTTGAATCTGGAATCAGTGGAGAATTTGGGAAAGGATGGAGATTTTGGTTTGCCTGGCTTGAGAATCCAAGACAAAACAGAAACCAGCTCTGGGGAGGTGTCTTTGGAGCAGTGGGTTGGACCTTCAAATGCAATAGAGGGTTATGTACCAAAACCAAGAGATGATTCTAAGGGGTCTCAGAAAAATATTAAAAAAGGTGAGAATTTTGTGGCATCATTGGTAATTATAAGAAACCCTTAACAATCAGATATTCTTCTGCTATTTCTTGATTAAGAGTGTCTTGTTTATTGTGTCATGTTCAATGTTTGGCCTATTGTTGATTATGACATGACTGTGATCCTTTTTCACTTTCCGACTAAGTGGGCTTTGATTGTGCATTGCAGGGTCCAGAGCTAGTCATGGCAAGTTGAATGGTGACAAAAATTTAATGAACAGTGAGATGGACTTCATGAGTACTATAATTATGCAAAATGAATATAGTGTTTCAAAAGTATCATCAGGTCAAACAGACACAACTTCTGATAATCAAATTAAACCAACAGCCGTAGTGGTGCAGCCAAAAAAGGTTGGAAGTAAAGTGGTCAGGAAAGATGATGATAGCATTCAAGATCTGACTTCATCTTTTAAGAGTGGTCTAAATTTAAGTGCCTCAGAAAAAGAAAAAGAAGTAGCCGAATCATGTGAAGCTGTGCTCAAATCCTCTCTCAATCCTTGTGCTAAAAAGAAAGTTGTTCACTCTGTGTCCTTATTAGAAAGACAATGTGATGTAGAACATAATGATTCTGAAAGGAAATCAATACAACTCAAAGGGGAAACAAGTAGAGTTGTTGCTAATGGTGATGCTTCTGCTTCCAAATTAGGTCCTGCTAATGTTGAAGAGAAATCTCAAATAGAAAAAGCAACCGGATCAAGCAAGACTAAACCCAAATCTTCTCTTAAATCCGCTGGTGAAAAGAAACTCAGTCGCTCTGTTACTTGGGCAGATGAGAAAATCAACTGCTGTGGGAGTAAAGATCTTTGTGAGTTTAAAGAATTTGGAGATTTTAGAAAAGAATCTGACATAGTAGGTAATACAGATGTTGCTGATGACGAAGATATATTACGTTGTGCATCAGCAGAAGCTTGTGCAATTGCATTGAGCCAAGCATCAGAAGCTGTTGCATCTGGTGACTCGGATGGCACTGATGCTGGTAATTACTGTTTCTATTATGGGTTTTGTATTTAAATATTAAATGATTTCTAAATGTTTTATTGTGTATCAATGAATCTTGTTCAGTTACTGAAGCTGGTATTATAATATTGCCAAGTCCACACAATGCTGTTGCAGAAGGCAATATGGAGGATGTTGATATGCTAGAAACAGATTCAGTTACTCTGAAGTGGCCAAGAAAGCCTGGAATTACTGATGTCGATTTGTTTGACTCTGAAGACTCATGGTATGATGCTCCACCAGAGGGCTTCAGTTTGACTGTAAGTCTCTAGTAAAATGTTTTAAATATTCAAAGCTGTACAAGTTTTCATGATATACTCTATGACATGCCTGATGCTTTCTTTTTTTACTTTCTTCCAGTTGTCCCCTTTTGCAACTATGTGGAATGCCTTCTTTTCATGGATAACATCATCTTCTTTGGCATATATATATGGGAGGGATGAAAGTTTTCATGAAGAATATCTATCAGTGAATGGGAGAGAGTATCCTTGCAAAATTGTCTTGGCAGATGGTCGGTCCTCTGAAATAAAACAAACTTTAGCCAGCTGTCTTGCTCGAGCTTTACCTGCAGTTGTTGCTGAGCTCAGGCTGCCAATACCAATATCTACCTTGGAGCAAGGGATGGTAGGATTTTGGAATTATCTTTATTGTTTTAGTGTATGTCGTGTTATAGTTGTCTTAAATTAAGCAATTATAGATTTATAATACTTTGGTAGGCCAGGCCTATCCCCCACAGAAAAAGCACGCACATAGTCACACACATGCACACAAAATAAGGAAATCAACAAAATTTGAGGTTAAAATGAATTTTTAAATGGTGGAAGAGGAAAAATCAATTCATTTGAGCATGCATGTTATTTCATTCCTTGTATGGCTCAATTTAGGGATATCTGCAATAATTGCAAGATATCAAGTCTCATTGGTCTAAGCACCTAACTGAACTAATAGTTAGTGCTCATTACTGGAAGCAAATACTAAAATGATTTCTCTATGTTGCATTAATTTATTTTCTGTGACATAGGAACTGGTTTAGATTGGCAATTTGGAGGATTTTTTGGTTTTAAAATTTTGGTTTATTATTTGAAAATATGAAATATAATTTTAAGGATCAGTTTAAAAAATTGTGAAAGGGGAGCCTAGGCTCAATTGTTCGAGCTGTTGCCATGTGACCTGGAGTCACGTGTTAGAGTTGTGCAATCAGCCTCTTGCAGAGTCAAGGTAAGGCTACCTATTATAGCTTCACAGTGTGGGTCCGGCCCTTTTCCTGGACCAGTGCATAGCTGGAGCTTTATGGCACTAGGCTGCCATTTTTTTTCTTTTCTTTTTTTAGTTTAGAAACTTGTGAGAGTTCACAGCTTTAAGGCTATGTAATGCGGATAGGTTTAAGATATAATCTTCATATCTGTATTGAGAAAAGTCTTTTAAAATATCCACTTTCCTATTGTATGTGGATGGGTTCTATGTGAGTTAATTCTCTTAACTTTCTCTCAGGTCTGCTTGCTGGATACAATGTCATATATGGATGCACTTCCAGCATTCAGAACGAGACAATGGCAAGTGGTTGTTCTTTTGTTCGTTGATGCATTGTCCGTTTGTAGAATACCTGCTCTTATCTCATACATGACGGATAGGAGAGCCTTGCTTCACAAGGTGAGACCTTTTGTTTGTGTTGTACTGATTTATCATTTTGTATACCATTACTTAAGCAGGAATCTGATTGATATGCATGAAGCATTAGTAATGTTGTTGGATTGCATAGATATCCTTGCAAAAAAGTTTAATCCTTTATTATGACAGTGATCTTTTTGGTTAAGGTAGTTCAGTTTACATCTAATATCTCCACATTCTCATTTGCTAGCATTTTGGTAATTTTTCATCTGCATTCCCTTTATAAATGTTTTGTCACCGTTTATTGGTTCTAATGGGAACCTAACAATATAAATCCCACATAGCATAGCTGCCTGCTTAATTTTGTTCTCCTTCTACGGCTTTAGACTTGATAGCCACATTTTATGATTTTATAATTTTGTTCATCTAATGTGATTCTCCTCACATGGCTGTGGACTTGAAATTCTTGTTCCATACTATGCCTTACAAGTCAGGATGACCACAAGCCATAGGCCACAGATTTGTGGCATGTGCATGTGACTTGAAAAAGTAAAACCCAACTTGGAATTTTCCCTTTTACTTTGACTTCCTGTGTCTGTTTGTTGGGGATGTTCGAACAATCAATTGCTTCGAGGAAAATGATGTTCAATATATAAATTTAGCTATCTGATGGCTTGCAAAAATACCTTTATGACAAAGCTGGAAAATGGAGGTTAATGGTATCTTATTATGTTGAAGTTTTATCTCTTATCTTATGTCACGTCAGATTTTGATGTAATGAATTTCACTCTTTTAAATTGGTTAACCGTTGTTCTGGTATTGGTTTTGTAAAACAGGTTTTGAATGGTACTCAATTAGGTATGGAAGAGTATGAGATTTTGAAGGATCTCATAGTACCACTTGGCCGAGCACCTCATTTCTCTGCTCAAAGTGGAGCGTGACAACATGGAACTTCCAACGTAATGAGCCAAAAGTTGGGACTTATTCAAACTCCTCTAGACCTTGTAATGATGAGTGGCTGAGTGCAATCTTTTTTTTTTTTTTTCCGTTGGAAAAATTAACTTTCAAGCATTGGAGTGCTGGGTAAAATCTGTTTATAGACATCAAACAGCATACAATTAACCTAGCTTCTAAGCAACCAAATGTGTATATACTTCAATGCTAGTTAGTTGAGTGATAAAAGAAAAATTGATATTCAAAATGGACAATAATCTAAAATATTGTCTTATTATGTGGCAGTTTGTATTTTTCTACAAACTGCAGGTGGGGGAGTAAAGGGCAAATATCTTCTCCATAACTATATGAAGAACTTACAAAAGTCCAAACTTTCTTTACTGAAGGAATGTCTATTTGTTAGGGGAATATGCTTAGACAAAAATATAAATTGTAAGTCTGTGATGACCAACCATCTTTCTTTTGATTTGCAAGGGATTAAAGCTTTAGCAAATTGAAGTGAGGGAATGCTTGCCTTGTATATTACATACAAAGTCAAATGTGTTCCTAGTTTCATTTATGTATGGATATTGCTTTTATTTACGATTAACTTGGAAGAGGACCATCTAACATGCTTTCCTTAATGGGAAGCTACGAAGAGCAATGGTGTTCTGCTCTCAGTGTTTCTTGAATCAGAGGACAAAAGACATGAATTGCTTGCTAAAATTAATGAACTGACAAGGCTCTTTTACTATAAGTTACAAACGGTAACAGTTCAATACAAGAAGCAACCATCTTTAATTGCAATACATGTTTATGATAAACAAGAAGCAACCTCTATATTCACAATAATACTGAAACAATAGGTAACATGGAATCTAAGTTCACATAAGCACTCCTTCGTTATACGAGACTACACTCCAACAGTAACTTCATACGAAACAATCTCGGGTGTGGATGAATTTAAGACCAGTGCACCATTCTGAGCAAGATCATTTTCAGAATCTAGCTCCATATCATTTTGGTATTCAGAATTGTTAACCGGTGGAGCTTGGCATTCTTCATTGCTTCCTATACCTGCTTTTGCATCTTGCATGATTCCTGAGACTGCAATTTTTGTGCTAGACCTGACTGAATCTCTCAGCTTGGCATGAGTTTTTCTGATTGGTTTATTTGAAATCACATTTTTATAACCCTTTGCCTTGGTTGAATCATTCTGCTGTTTCTTCTTATGTGGGCTAGAACAAGATTTATCTTCTGAGTTGTTCACAGCAGATCCTTTGTTCCTTCCAAGCTTTGGGGATATTGGGCGTGTTGTAGGTACCTAGTTGATAGATAAAATACATCAGAATATATATATATATTAAGAAAGAATGAATATAAAAAGAGAAAGCACCATAAAAGAAATTTTGAAGAATTTAGTAGGTTCTTTAGCTAAGAAACACTTGAGCAACTATATGGTCACAAAAAAATTTAGAAAGAAAAAAACTTAGTTCTGAGAATGGACAGGCATCTCATAACTCCTTTTAGAAGGCATTATCAGCTGAGAGAACATAGATGAGTTACCTTCTTCAGTTCAACTTTTGGAGGAGGTTCCTTATAGAAACTTGGCATTGGTGTGGCTTTGAATGCCATCCTCTTCCTCAATTGCTTGATCTCTGCCTCCTGGTTTTCCTGCCAGAAAATCAGAAGAAAAAATGGAGAGAATAAGTTAAGAAAGATGCAGATAATTTGCCGGTGAGAACTCGAACCACATAGAACAGAATCTATCAAATTCATCTAGTTGTTCTCATTTATACCTTTGATTTCTCTTGCAGGTTAGTTTTCTCTGCTTCCTTTTCCTGGATTTTCTCTTCTAACTTAGAGAAAAACTGAGAGAAAAGGAGAAAATATAATTAATATCTGGCATATGCAATATTAATATCAATAAGCTGTAAGCTTTCAACAACCACCTCCTTTCTTTTTTCTGCTCGTTCTTCCAATCTGAAGGAAAATCCAGAACCACCACTACTCTTCCTACGAGGAGTAGCACTTCTGATAGCATATAAACAAAACTTCATGAATAATTGAGTTAAAGAAAAAAGAATAAAGGATGAGAATTCATTCATCAAGAAATAACAATGCCACAGATTTATATCCCAATGAGATAAATAGACAAGTAAGGATGACATAATTATCTGAAGAGTAATAGTTATCATACGAAGTTGTGGAATAAGCATCATCTTCCTCTTTATTTGGTTTTTCAGTTTTTTCTTGGTTTGAAATCTGATCAACAGGTCTGCAATAATGTCAAAAACCATAAGATTATAATCCATTTAACAGAAAAATGCAAAACAATCTCCCGAATATATGTAGTCTTCATTACAGTTGAGGTCACCTTAGACTAAAAAATATTGATTAAGAACATTATAACTTAGACTAACTGCAAACAAAGTTTTAGTAAATCTTGGTAAGTTAGAACTTACAGGGATGTCTCAGATGTAGGGGTCTTGGCAACTGCATTCACCAGAGTTGACCTTCCAAACTGGTTGATAGAAAAGTCATGAAAATGGAGACCAATGAAAAGAAGCTTAAGCTACACAATGAAAGGCACTAAGAGAATAAAACAAAACAAAATCTCTCTACCACAGATCTTTTAAAGCTAGTCATGGATGTCAAAGAAGCCCTTTGGTTAGAATTTCCAGGGTTTGTTTTTGCTTCCTTTGAATTCACTTCAGTGTTTGTCAACCTGCTTGGATGACCAATGGAAGCCTCAGCTCTAACCCCATTACCTTGAACATGCTTTGCTTCTTTCTTCACAAGAATCCCATCAATGCTTTTCTTCATACCATCTCCATGAGCTGATTTGGCTGGGAAAGAAAGGCTCTTAGAAAGGTTTGGCCTATGTGTTTGAGATGATGAAGTTTTGGCATTCAAATTGGGTTTATCTTTGGTGGCAGACTTCTTGTTCTTTGAAGCAACACCACCTTTGACACCAGGTTCCTAACCATGTTAATATAAATTAGTTAAGGTCGCACATCATGTACTATGTGTTCTAACTGTAAATAATCATTAAAAATTTAGTTGAAAAATGATTCTGATAAATAGTATATGGTACCTTGTCACGTTTTGATTTTTTACTTGTTGCAGAATTGGGGACTTCAGCTTCTACTACAGGTTCAGATACTTCATTGGTCTGAATTTCTGCATTACAATCGTTTTCAACTTCTTCATTTATGTTCTCCTTAGTTGTTTCACCAATAACATGTTTCTCGTCCTCCATAGCAACTCCATTTTCAGATTCCATTGTGCTATAAATAGTTGCAAAAAATAAAGTGAGTTTAAAGAATATCAGTTGTAAAAGAAAAACCAATTTTTTTTTTTTTTTTCGGTTTCTGAATCAAATAACAGAATACAAAGAACATAAATAGAAAATCCAACACAATATGCACAGTTCTTCATAGTTCTACCCTTTCAGGCTTCTAGCCAAAGGCCAACTACAATTTTCTCTGGAAATTAAAGCTTATTTAAGGACAGATGTAAAAGATCAAGAGTAAACAGTGTTCTCTGATCCATCTTAATGTGCATTACTTGCAAGAAATTTCCTTTCTTGAAGCAAACCGTTTTCAGCCCCTTGAATCTTCAAATTCTTAACTTGAATATAAATTCTCTATTAACAGAAACTTGAATTCTTTGCAATAAAGGGCCGACCCAGTTCAAATATCCACTTCGTGAGTGTCTGGGGAAGGGAATACTCTAGTGTTTGACACAAATCTAGACTTAAACATATCACCACCCCTTTCTTTAGTTCTTCAAATAAATTATTTTTCTGAAACAAAAAAGAAAAATAGAAAGGAAATGAATCTACATGGTAGCCTCAATTAATTCTCCATTGCTATTCTCTACTACCTGCATTCAAATCCTCAGATTGCAATGCAACATTTTCTCAGTAATAATAAACAAACAATAAAGAAGTACTTTGGATCTTCATCCCCTGCAACAAACTCATCACAAATTTAACACAGACCCAGATAAATTGAGCGTGATTTACATTGAAAATACACACAATCCAATAAAAGAAGCTACGCAGAATCCAAATCAGAGTAACAGAAAGACGAAATGCATCTAGATACCATAGATGATTATGGGTACCTCTTAAACTTTGTTTTTGGAGCGTGGGACACACAAAGAAATGGAGATTAAGCAGTGGTTTAACAAATTCAAAGACTGAATTATGCTAAAGATTGGTGGTAATGTAACAGACAGAACCAAAGTGGAATATGGTGATCGATGGTGGTTTGGATTAGAAGCACTAGAAGAAGTGGATTTTTAAGTGCTTGTGGTGTGTGTGTGTGAATGATAGTTGAAGGTGAAAGGTGTAGTTTGGTGACACTGAGGTTCTCAATGAAGATATGGAAGAGAGATTAGTGAAAAGAAAGCTCAAGTGGAACTAGCTTTCAATGAACTGGAATAGATAGATTAATAGGAACTGCCACAATGACTCTTCTACCACTCCTTAAACATGTAACTGTCACAAGAATCAATCATGTCTGTGGAATCAAAAGTGAAAAACAATACATTTACGTTGTTTCTTTTGTCTTTTGTTAATATCTTTGCTTGTGAGATAAATGATCATTTGGATGATCATTACTTACAACAATAAATTTGTAAAATTGTCTGAAAATGTTTACCGGAAGATATATTTTTCATATTCCATGTCGTTAAATTTGAAATTTGACACCTTATCTGAGAGCGTAAGATCAAAAAAGATCACGATGTCACATGCTTACAAATCAGTGTCGTTGATCTTTTTTGATCTAACGGCTCTCAGATGAGGTGTCAAATTTCAAATTTGACATCGGTGTCAAAGGATCCTGCCTCTTACGGGAAATATATCTTTCATATTCCATGATATAAATTATCTCCTACAACACATAAAAAGTTAAGTGGAATCCACTTATTTTTTCTCTCTCTCATCTTCTTAATGGGTCCCACCTATTTTTCTTGTATCGCATGAGACAATAAATAATAGGAATGGATTTTCTCATGTGAAAAAGTGGTAATGTGATCATATTATTTGATCATAACCACTCATTTAAATATTATACACTTTCCTCTCTTATCTCATCATCAATGAGTGATTGTGATCAAATAACATGACCACTTTTTCACATGAGATGATCTATTCCCTTAAAAAACATTTTCCTATGTTTATATGCATGTAGTGGAGAAACATATTTATCTATGTTCATATGTATGTAGAAATATATAATAAGAGTTTTATGATTCTCATGTTGAAGGAGAATTGAAATATTATGTTGTAGAGATAAAAAATATGTAGGACCCATGTGTTAGAAAAATTATATATATGACCCATGTCAGCACAGAAATCAAAGAGTGTGTAGAAAAATTCTAATTCTCATGTTAAATGAGAATTACAAAACCCATATAATAAATGTGTTTAGTGAAATACTCCTGAATACATTCTCATTCTTTTTTTGAGATCTATGCACCGGGGTCAAAATAGTGTCAAAACTCTTTCTATCAAATTTTTAACACAATTGCTTAACAATCCCTTATCAATTAATTCAGATGCTTAGTGATTGTTTTTCATGTTACCGTTGATATGTAACTTGAATCCTATCACATAACTACATGTGACATGAGAGGATACAAAGTACAAGTAATCAATAATTGCATTCTTATGACTAAAAATGATTTTGTATCAATTCTTGAAACTAACTTCTTGGAAGAGGGTGCCACTGCCAGCAAATTTTGTTATAAAAAAATATGGGGGAATAAAGAGAAGAGGAGGTTACTAAGTCTTTCTTTACATATTAGAAAGACGAGAAAAAAGGAGAAACAGTTCATTTGTTTGTTTTATATTATATTTTGGAGACTTTGGTAATAGACAAAGATGATTGAGTACATAAATTGAAGATAGATAGGATGATTCTGGTTTCTTCGGAGTGATGAAGAGAGACTTGTCCATATATGATGAATTATTTTTGGCTACCATATTTTAATCTAATAAAGGTTATTCAAACAGTTATGTGGCCTTGGTTGAACGTGTATGCCTCCTCGTCTCAGTTTGTGATCAACAGTTATGTTAAATTTATTATATAATTATACATATATTTCCTTACTTATTACCAAGACAAATTTTGTTTTAAGTGTCCTTTAAATACTAAATGTATACCCGAATATCTATTGCTTCAAGTGGTAAGAATTTTTTTTTTCTTAATTATAAATCTATAAGATTGAAGGAATATGTTATATTTACAATTTTTTGCAGAGGGAGGTTATAGTTACAACCTTTTTTTTTTTACAACCTCTTACAACCATATCTTATCACTGTTGATTTCTGTCAATCAACGGTTATCATTTTAGCAAATTAAACTCATTAATTAATTATTAATTCACAATAAATGATAACCGTTGATTGGCGGAAATCAACGGTGATAAGATATGATTGTAAGAGGTTGTAAAAAAAAAGTTGTAACTATAACCTTTCCTCTTTTTTTATTTACAAACTATACTACGTATTTCGAAGAGTACATTTCCAAGTGAGTGTACTCTCCGAAATATATAATATAGTTTATAAAAAAAATTTATAAATAGAAAAAACTGGAGAGTTGTCCTTTATATGAGTGAAAAAATATTTCTCCTATCATAAAGATAAAGTTATTTTTCGGAACTGCAAGACAACATCGTTCATGAGTTTTCTAAAAAAACAATTTCTCAAACCATAATAACCTCAAAATAAACCAATTACTAGACTAATTAAATTTCCACTAACTAGATGAAAAAAATTGTACAAAAATAAAAATTCTATTATGAAGTGAAGTAAAGAATATTTTATATTATTTTTAAAATAAGTAAAACAAACTTTTATGTGTCTGCTATTAATATAAGTTGCATAATTTTTAACAAAAATAAATAAAATTACAACTTCAATTGGTTGAATTATATATAATTGCACAAACATCTTTTATTATACAATAGAGGGGCAAGAAAGTGAAATGAGGAAAGAGGGAATGAATGCAAGGCAACATAATATAAATCACTATTTAAGAACATGGCCATGTAAGGTGTGTAGGGGCCTAGGGCCCGTGGTCAGGGGTGTCTGCCCGTAACTTATATGCCATTAGAGACAATAGAGTTAATGTGTTAGGTTAATTTGGAAAAGTGACTATTTTGTCACGTTTGGACAAAAAATTTATCAGACTGCCACGTAAATAATAAATTTTGCCAAAATGTTACGCGACATAATTCGCTATACAATGTAGCGAATTATGCATGTAAGTAATTCGCTACACAGTATAGCGAAATATGCCACGTCAGAATCAAAAATGTCACGTGTCAAATTTTCAGAAATTCGCTACCTAAGGTAGCAAATTATGCCAAAATTTCAAAATCTGACATGTGGCATTTTTGGTTCTGACGTGACATATTTTGCCACACTGTGTAGCGAATTACTTGCATGCATAATTCGCTACACTGTGTAGCGAATTATGCCGCGTGGCATTTTGGCAAAATTTACTGTTGGCGTGGCAATCTGGTAATTTTTTTGTCAAAACGTGGCACTTTGGTCACTCTTCCGGTTAATTTGAAGGAAATTATAAGTTTAAACTTTGGGTTTTATAATTTTCATTTAACATGAGAATTTGAATTTTCCTACATACCCTTCGATTTTCGTGCCAATGTGGGTCCTACACATAATTTTTTCTAACACACGGATCCCACATGCTTTTTGTCTCTACAGCATATGAGAATTCAATTTTCATGTTGAATGAGAAATATAAAACCCTTAAACTTATATATTATAAAAATTAAGATTTATGAGTAGTGTTATATAATTTAATAAATAGATAGAATTTTGTGGTTGATTAAATTATTTTCATTAAATAAATAAAGTGATATGAATTACTTATTTCTCCAAAAAATAGTAATTATATCAACTCATTAATTAAAAAAAAAAAAAGAATTTCAGAATTTTCCTTCCCTGAAATCGAATATAATTTTTAGATTCATTGGCTAAAAGAATAATTTTTGTCATGTTACCTGTATGATCTCTATATCAAAATTATATGTTAATCATTTTTCATTTAATAATAATAATAATAAATTATTGCATATTCTTATGTTGTTATGTCAATAAATTATGAAGGGTTGATTTTTCTGTTCAAGTGACGTGGAACGACCATAGAACGTGATTGGTGCCATGTTAGGCCAACTTGACATGTATGTCACCACCTGGTACCAACCATGTATGAGCTGTCATAAAGTGGTTGATCTGAAGGTAAAATCTGCGCCGTCCATATGAGTCCAAAATCCAAATCATTCTACGTTTTCGTGGGCCCACGTTATTTTCTTTGCAATTGAAACGTGAACAGTCCACCCAATAAGATATAGAGAGAGAGAGAGAGATGTGTATTTTATTTTTTGGTATCCAAGAGAGATGTGTATTATTATTTCTTTTGTTTGCAGAAAAAATTAAGGGAAGTAGTGAGTGTGCATTATTGCGGTTGAATTATTATTATATTTATGTTCAACACCAATTTTGAGAAAAATGAGAAATTTTTCCATTTCAAACCAGCATATGATAGAAATTAAATTTTTTTTTTTGGTAGACATCATATGATAGAAATTTTAGTTACTAGCTATGGACATTTGAATTAGACTGCATAAAAAAAAAAAATTAAGAGTAATTCAATTCTTTATTGGAAAATCACTTTAAAATATCATTGTGTTTTAATCAAGACTTATGACATATTTTTATATTAAAATAATATTTACTTTTATCTCTTAAAATTTATTTTTAAGAAAACGTAAAAATTCGTTCGCTTATGATTTAAGAATTTTTTATTTTTACTGAAAGAATTACGATTTATCATTATTACTGTTACTATTATTATTATTATTATTATTATTATTATTATTATTATTATTATTATTATTATTATTATTATTATTATATAGACGAGTGAAGATCATGTTACATTTGTATAAACTACACTTCTAATTTAAAATTATTAATTCTTTTTATATATAACGACTCTTATTCTTTAATTACGTTAGCTCTTATTTATTGGTAGGAGTTTTCACAGTGTGGATTGGAACAATTTTTGAAGCAAAAATTATCTACTTTAATCCCTATGATTTGATCATGTAATTATCCAATTGGTTTATTTTTTTTTAAATCGGATCCAATCCAATTTAATTTTATTCAGTTTGGATTGGATAAAAAACCTAATATTTGTATGATGATTACTGTGCAAATAACACATCTTTTATATGTATAAGCTTTGTAAAGTTTGTATGATGATTATTGTGCAATCTAGAAGCATCATTAAACGATAATCTAATTTTCAATATAGTACAGCAAAAAATCGAATTACCATCTTTATCTCCAACAAAAAATGTTATTATCATATATATATATATATATGGGGAAAACATTTCTGCAGCCACTTTAGATAAGGTTTTATACAGCTACCGCTTTTTCAATAAGTACGACCGGTCATACATTAAAAGTGCATTTTCTCTCTCCGTCACGTCAGCCGACAATGTCTGAGGAGAGAGAGAAAAAAGAGCGGCTTTATTGTTATAACTAAGTAAGACCAGTCGTACTTAGTGAAAAAGCGGTAGCTGTAGATAACCTTATCTAAAGTGGCCATAGAAATACTTTTCCTATATATATATATATATATATATATGTCATAAGATTCTTTGACACCGATGTCAAATATTAAAATTTGACACCGATGTCAAATATTAAAATTTGACACCAAATTCCAACCTTTGATTTTAGCGAATCAACTGTTATTATTTATTGGGAATCAGACTTATTAATTACTATTAATTCCCGATAACTGATAATCGTTAATTGGTGAGAATTAACTGTTAAAATTTGGTGTCAAATTTTAAAATTTGACACTGGTGTCAAAAGATCTGCCCATATATATATATATATATATATATGAAAAAATTACTCTTATGCTACATGCCTACATGTGATAAATCTCTCTCATACACACCCTCCGATAACTGTGCCACCTATTTCGTTTCTTTTTATTTTTTATTTTTCAGGTGGTGGAGCCCACAAGTTTATCTCAATGATATGAGATAACTTATCTCCTTTAATATGAGATTAATAAAACTCATATATATATATATATAGGATCCTTTGACACCGATGCCAAATTTGAAGTTTAACTCCTCATCAGAGAGCCGTTAGATAAAAAAAATCAATGGTGTCACATGCTTACAAATTAGAGTAGTTAATCTTTTTTGATCTAATGGCCGTAAGACGAAGTGTTATCAAAGGATCCTACCTCATGTATATATATATATATATATATATATATATATATATATATATATATATATAATTATTAATTTCAAATAAAGAATAACCATTAGATGGACGGAAATCAATGGTTGAGATGAGGAGTAAGATTTGTAAGTCTTACTCTAGAGTCAAAAGATCTCTTCCCATATATATATATATATATATATATATATATATATATATATATATATATATATATATATATATATATATATGGGTTTTATAAGAGTTATGTTGTAAGAAAAATGATTGTTTAATATTATAGAGATTCATTTTGCGTGTCTTAATTTTCTTTTATTTTAAAAAGTGCGGGCCCCACAAAATATTGTGTGTAGAAAACTTTCTTGTGTCATGTTGAATGATGAATGCAAATCCCTATATATATATATATATATGTTATATAAGAGATAAATCTCATACAACGAGAGAGAATAATTTTCTATATATATTATGTGGTTTTATTGGAATTTTGTGGATGGTACGTTGCATTCAAAGGCAAGGCTGGCCGGGTGGGTCTCTGCGTTCAACGTTTTAAGGCCAGAGCGTGAGTTGCACGCACAAACATATCTGTATGGTTTGCATGCCTCAACAAGCATAGTTGGACCACATAATAATTCCTTTGGGTCCTCTACTCCAGAGAACACTGGACACATATATAGCTGATGCTTCTTGAGTCTTCACAATGGAATGTTACACAATTATTTGATACATGTAATCAGATTTCACATGATGTATTGTTCTCATTTTAGTTTTTAATTAATTTGATTTTGTTAAGAATTCGTGTTATTCAAATTTTATGTTTGTAAGTTGGGTTATGTTATTTTACCTATTTTGTTTACAACTCTTTAACATTGTTCCATCATAATCTTAAGAAAAGAGAAAAATGAAAAAATTAGTGAAGATTCTAATATAATAGTATTAGAAAATGGTAAACAATGTACGTATGAAAAAAATATAAATAGAATAATGTATCCCAAGAAAGTTTATCTGAATTCTTACTAAGTGGCATATATGGTTCAATTCATTTGTGGCACAAGAGGCCCAATAGAGACTTAAACAACAAGAAAATATATCTATTTTGTGTATGCGTCATCCAACAGATGCATAACTATAACAGCAGCAGCTCAGAGTTCCCTAACCTCCCTAACAGCCAATCGTTAAATGGTAGGCGCATGATTCCATGTATGGGATAGCTCACAAATAGACATCTCACACACAGAATAAGCTGCAAAAGTCGTGAGTTCTGAGATTAAATCTCACCATATTAAGGAGGCATAAAGAGGTTACTCAACCACTATTGATGAAGGCTCTAAACCCATACATGCATTGGCGGACCGACGTTGGCACACATGTCCGCAAGGGCAAACATGAAAATTGGGAAAAAAAAAAAATTGTTGCAAATTCTTATTTATCTTTTGGTTCAATATTTATATTAGGAGTAAATACCATTTTAAGTACTTAACAAAAAATACGGTCCCCACTTTAGTCCCTTATAAAAAAAAGTAGTCTTGAGATTCCTAAGAAATTTAAAATGGATCCATTTACTTGAAATCGTAATCCTCACAAATTCAAAAAAGACCCACGGTAGTCACTCAAAATGACTAATTATGTCCACTTGTTATCAATATATATATATATATATATATATATATATATATATATATATATATATATATATATATCCACTTTGAATTTCATAGGGACCAGGCCACTAATTTTTTTTGTAAGTGACTAAGGTGGGGACCGAATTTTTTGTTAGAGACCAAAAAGAGTATTTACGCTTATATTAGCCAGCAATGTAGCAACGTACAAATATAATTAAAATAACGTAGCAACGCAAGTTGATTAGAGAGAAAACTTATTCTTCCTCCCATGTCACGTACCCATTCTCATGCTCTCTTCATCCTTTATTTCCTTATTCGTTTTTCTAAAAAGAGAGGATTGATTGCATCTTTAGAGAGGATGCCTTCACTGTGATGTCGCTTGCCTTCTGTATAGGTAGTGTTGACTTTTTTATTCACCACTATAAAATAGAATGATGATGTAGGGATGTATTGGAGTATATTCTAATATTTATTTTGGAAGATTGGTAAGATTTAGGGGAGGAATGATTGATCAAACATTGTCTGCAATTTGTTATGGAAGCAACTAGATTATGAGCGAGTTCATAACCTTGTATATAAAACGTTAATCTAAATTATTTCATTCAATGAATTATTCTGAGGTTACATCACTTATTTATATCAAGAACAACTACAATCTACTCAACAAGACTCTTCTAATAGGGGGCTAGGGGGGCCACCGCCCCCACCCCCAAAAAAATTTAACGAAATTATATATATATATATATATATATATATATATATATATAATAAAATTTGAGTAATATTATTAAGTTATTTGTTTTAAAAAATTTATAATATAAAATTCCTCTCCATATCACATAACACTCAACTTTTTTTTATTTCTATTCATATTCCACTATTGATGTGAAAAAACGGCAAAAAAAACTTATATATTGTTTTTTAAATAAAAAATCACGAATTTATGACAGTTTTGGAAATAAGGAATACTCAACACTCTTCGTCACCATAATCTTGACGTTCAAAATATTCGAGGACAATGCTATGATGGAGGCTCCCTATACAGAAGGCAAGCGACTGGAATGGATAAAAAAGAGTGATGATGAATGGAATGGATTACGGGCTTTAATTTGCACTGAGTGTCCAAGTGCTTATTATGTCCATTGTTTAGCTCATCGCCTTCAACTTGCCTTGGTTGTTGCATCTCATGAGATAAAACATGTTCATCAATTTTTTTAAAAATTAAACTTCATAATCAATATTGTTACTTCTTCTTGTAAACGTAATGATGAGTTAAGGGCTGCCCAAGCAAGTGAAATTGCAAGAATGATTGCTATTGATGAACTCGAATCAGGAGTTGGTCTTAATCAGATTGGTACTTTACATCGAGCTGGAGCTACTTGTTGGAGTTCGCATTACAATTCAATATGCATTTTGTTTAAAATGTCTAAAGCCACATGTGAAGTTCTTGACAATATTTCTAATGAAGGAAAGACAGCATCACATCGTGGAGATGCAGATAATGCATACTCATCAGTTGACATCTTTTGATTTTATCAGCATATTGCACCTTATGATAGAAATTATGGGTATTACTGAAGTCCTTTATCAAGCTTTGCAAAAAATATGTCAAGATATCTCAAATGCTTTACATCTAGTTTCAACTACAAAAGAGTTACTTCAGAAATTAAGAGAGACAGGTTGGGAAGCTTTCTTGGTTCATGTTCAAGAATTTTGCATACAACATGACATTGACATTCCAGATATGAGTGCAAAATATATTGGAAATAAAGGTCGTGCTCGAAATGAACAAGGTGATTTTTCTATTGAAAAATTTTATAGGGTAAATATATTTTGTGCTACAATTGATTATCAATTGCAAGAATTAAATAGCAGGTTCAGTGATAATATTGTATAATTACTTGCTTTGAGCATGACTTTAGATCCAAGAAACAGGTACAGGTCATTTAATAGTGATGATATTTGCAAAATTGTTGATAAATTTTATTCTAGAGATTTCATAGAACAGGAAAAGTTGCATTTGAAGATGGAGTTACAAAATTTTGAGCTTGACATTCCTAAACATCCAGATTTGATTAATTTATCAACTACATCAGAATTATGTCAAGGGCTAACAAGAATTGGAAAGTCCATCATGTACCCTCTTATTCATAGAGTGATTAGACTTGTACTCACTATTCCAGTTTCTACAGCAACTACTGAAAGATCTTTCTCAGCTATGAAGATAATCAAGACCAGACTTCGAAATAGAATGGAAGACCAATTTCTTAATGATTCTTTGATTACATACATTGAAAAAGACATTGTTTTGAGTTTTAGTACGGATTCAATTATAGATGAGTTTAACAATATGAAAACACGTAAAGTAAGAGTCAACTGAAGTGATCTTAATTTCTGTAATATATTTTTTTCAATTTTTTTTGCATATTAGGTCTGTATTGTATTTGAAGTACTTTTACTTATAAAAGGATATTTTTATTTTTCACCCCCTCGATAAAATTCTTAGGTCCGCCGATGCTTCTAACTACTTCGATTATTCATCGAACTAATTACTAATTAACTAACTATTAGAATTTACATCCACATAACAAAAAAAATCATAAACGCACAACAACATACCCAATAGATAAAGTAGGGATAAAAAAAGTATGCAAAATATTATCTCTATAAATATTGAGTGTGGTGGTATCGTGCGTATGGTTGCATTATTTTGTGATAGTGATAGTGTGCATATAGAATTGACATATAGTTTACAAAAGCGGTTGTATATATCACGTCTTTGAGTCTAGCCAGGAAGGCATAAAAATCTCAATATATATGGAAAATGAAATTCAACGTGTATGGATGGATGAAGGTTAGAGGTTATTATATTAAAGTAGATGATATATGAAAGGTTAAAATAACCCTTTTTAAAGCCATTAAAGTTGGTCTAATGGTGAAGGATTTGAGTTGTTAGTATTATATTATGCGTTTAATTCCCACCAATATATATATCTAAAAAAAAAAAAAAAATCCCTTTTAACCTTTTTCAACTTTATAAAACTTCTAAGTGATTCTTCTCTTCATACATATTACATACCTCATAAATAAATTTACAAGGAGCCATTTTGTAGAATGTTGAATAGTTATGGAAAAAACATGCTACCATAGAGAAAGAAAGAAAAAGAAACAAAAGATTACATTGTGAGGATAGGAAACACAATGGTCGATTAATTAGGTAAAGTTTCCTCGCAATAATAGCATTATGATTAATTGTGATTACATTATGAAGTTGGAACTTGACCCAAGTGATGGATGATACTCACCCATTAATTAATTGACTCTTTCAAGACAAAATTGTGGTATCAACAAAATATTACTTATATTTGGTTGATTAGATACCCCACTTAATTAAAGACTTTCTTAATTGATTAGCCAACCAAATCCCACTTTTGTGTGCCATAACTCATGACCCTATTGACAAATAGACTCAACCCAACCACTGAATAATCAAAGTGATGATATGCATTAACACTAAACTTTCGTGTAGAATAGAATCAGATTCATATTTTTGGTAAACGGTGATACCCCCAGACTTTATTTTGTTATTAACTAATCATATAATGTCATCTAAAAAAATTAATAATGGAAATAACTAGAAATCAAATTCTTTCACAAAATTTCTAAATATTAATAACAAATAATTAGTGGTTTGACTACCTAACAAATACGGCGAAGGGCTGAAGGTTATACTTACTAGTTACTACTAAGTAAGTTTACCACCTGTTACTACCTTATTTATAACCGTTGCATAGTAGTCAGCAAAACATGATAGAAAGAGAAAAGTGAGAGAGAAAGCGAGGGAAGTGGTTGAAGAAAAAAATAATAATACTTATATCAAATGATATATGTTGATTTGAATTTATCTGACAATTATAAGAGAGATGGTAAGAGGTATTATACTTATATTTACTTGGCAGTAAGTATAACCTCTATCAACAAATACATATATTTTTTGGTGTAAATCTTTTGGTATCAAGTCAGCAACTAATCCAAATTTGAGTGAGTAGGACCACTGGTAAACTATATTGCACCGACACCAACACGGGATACAGGATACGACATGCTGATACGTTAATTGTAAAAAATGTTAAATTTTGATATGTTAGAACATATTTTGATATTAAAT
Source organism: Gastrolobium villosum (assembly GCA_032173675.1). Lineage (NCBI taxonomy): Eukaryota > Viridiplantae > Streptophyta > Magnoliopsida > Fabales > Fabaceae > Gastrolobium > Gastrolobium villosum. The sequence goes on from JAVKPL010002837.1 coordinate 49,391, forward strand.
AATATTTTTAATATATAAAATATAATTTATATTTAATTATATATAGCAGCTCATAATAAGTCATATATAATCAATCAAATATTCAAATTTCATAACATAAATATAAAGAAGAAAAAATAATTTTTCATGCCTCATTAATTTTTCAGATCAAATTTCATAATGAAAATATATTTTTTATAAATTAATTTTTCATGTTTAGTTAAAAAGATTAAAATAAAATAAAATTTGGATATAAAAAGAAAGTGCAAGAAAACATTGATCGAGTCTGCGTGTCAGAAGGTGACAGTGTCTGACATGTATCCGACACACAATTTTTTTTTTTTCAAAGAACATCTCTATGCGTTAGAGGTGATAAAAGTTGTAATGATGTTAAAACCGGACCGAACGGTCGAAGCTGTTCAACCAATGTCAAATTTGGAAGCAAATTATATCAAATCTACTTTGATGTTAAGGTCCCAATATTATTATATTTATTATATATTAATATATAAATTCAATACCCGAGACCTGTTAATCCAAAACCTTCACCTAATTGACCACTGTTCCAAATTTAATAATATTGGCTCTCATACATTTTTTAAAATATCTAAAAAACAGGGTAAAAAGAATCCTATAGATATTTTAATTCTCTCTCTATTTTCCTTTTTAAAGTTTTTTAAAAAGAGAATCACAGTACGTATTATGTCATAAAAAATATAAATATACTCTTTTAATAGTTCTTTGCAAGCACAATCCACCATTATGAAACTTGGAAATAGATTAGTACTGGTAAAGCTTATGTTTCAAACATAAATTAAGTTTGAGTCGAGGTTTTTTTTTTTTTTTTTTTGATAAACAAGTCTGGACGAGGTTTTATATCATAATCATTGATTATTTTTTCTATTTTCAATTTAGATGCATGCATGGTTGGAGGAAAGGGATTGTGATTGTGGTGCAAAAGTTCAAAATTTGTTTCATTGGCGCCATCTCAATGCTTGTGGAATTATTGAAAGAAAATCCCTATGAATTACGCAATATATATATATATATATATATATATATATATATATATATATATCATTTTATGCAATGTAAAATTTAAAATTCTTACACTTAATCTTAAATGTTGATTTATATATTTATAACAATTTTAATTTATTAATCACTAGATGCTAGTGGAATAAACAACTAAAATTATGAATATATCTTACACCAATATAAAATAATTATTTATGATTACCAAAAAAAAAATTTACTTATATATCTGTGAGCATGTGTGTGTACGTAACAACTACATAGCATAGCTACGTAGGAACATTTTACAAATGTGTGAGAATTTAAAAGTTTTACACTCATTCTTAACCGTTAATATACTTCTATGTAACAATTTTAGTTTACTAATCTTGTGAGTTATTATATGCAATTATAGCATAGCTATTGCTTGCTTGAAGTCAGAATCAGATGCTAGCAAGTTTTCTGGTTTGGTTTCTAGCATTACGAATCTTGCTTCTACTTTTGATGACTTTCGTTTGGCATTTTCCCCCAGGGAAGATAATGCTATTGCTGATTCCCTGGCTAAGTTTGGTTTAGAGTTCAAGGGGAATGAGTTCAAGTTGTTTACCTCTCCCCCTGATAGAGTAGCCTCTATTTGGTTTTCTTTTAAGAATAGTCTTTTGTTGGAGCATGTTTCCTTGAACATGCAACAACTGATTTTGTAGTGTTTCTGGGCTAGGCCCTCCATATATATCAAAAAAAAAAAAAAATGTGATCAATGACTAAAATTGAGAATATATATAACTAACACTAGCATAAAATAATATTATATAGGTGAGATTATTTCTCCAGTTGCAGGACGTCCAGCTAGTAATCCTGATTGTTGATTCTTATTTATTCCCTTTATTTAATGCTTTTACCCGCCCATGTATGGTTGTGATTCCAAGATAGATCTTCAGCAATTTGAGAAACGATCGATAACCCTATATATATAGAGAGAAAAGTATTTCTCCAATCACCGGAGATAAAGTTATCTCCAGTTCGCCCAAAACAACGTCGTTTTGAGTTATAAGAATAAAAAATTATAATAATAAAGACTAATATAACCCCGCAATATATTATAATTACAAAAATACTTTGATTTCCGCCCCAAAACGACATCGTTTGGCTCACCAGAGATAACTTATTTCCATTGACCGGAGAAATCCTTTACCCATATATATATATATATATATATATATATATATATATATATATATATAAGAAAAATATTTCTCAAACAGTTTGATATATATTTATCTCCGTCCACCTAAAAACCAGTGTTGTAAAACCCAGCCTGACCAGTCCGGGTCAACCCAGGACCCGGTGAACCGGTCATCAGACCGGTTCGAGTCGAGCATTGGACCGGTCATGTATTGACCCGGTCAAAACCAGCCAAACCCGGTCAAAACCGGTGACAGGTCATGCATTAAAAAAAAACCAAAAAACCAAAATTCAGCTTGTAATAAAAAAATGTAGAGAATGCATTTACAAGTCATGCATTTTTTTGTAATTTTATTTGCTAGTATACTCTTCTACAATGACTTCAAATTTTAGCTTCCAATACTGAAGTAATTTGCTGAATAATAAATTAAGAGAATGTAACATATGTCATTTTTTTTTTGGAAATATTCCAATTGGTTCATTGTTTCGCAACTAATCCGATTCGGGGCAAGTCCAGGATTACGGCTTTAAACCCCTCCCAAAGGTGACATATGTCATTTTAATGTAGTTGAATTGAAAAATATGAGTTCAATGTTTATTGAGAATTATGTTTATAGATATTATGAGTTGCAATTTAAATTGACATAGTAATAGCCTGCATTTATTTTTTATTTATGCCTCATGTTTTTTAGCATATTTAGTCAATCTTGTTTAATTCATTTTAGATATAGAGAATACAATTGAATTTATATGTTCATATTTATATATATTTATATATATCCGGGTCAACCGGTCCGACCAGTAACCCAGTACCCCGACCGAGTCGATGCCCAGGTTGGATTTATATCGGTAATATATATATAGTGTAGTTTGTAAATAAAAAATTTGTAAATATAACCTTCCTTATATATATATGAGATTAAAGTTTCTGCTGTAACTTTAGATAACTATATCTGCTGTTTACTTAAACACACCGTTTGGTTTTTCTTTAACTAAAACAAATTATTATCGTGCAATTCTTTCAAATCACACCGTTAACATACTGTTTTCGTCTCTCTTTTTTAACTCACTGTCTTCATCTTCTCTGTCTCTCTCGTCCAATTTGCAGGCAAGATTGAAGCTTTTCTTTTCCTTCATCACACTAGTGTCTATTTTTCTTTATTACGTGGTTGACAACATTTACGTATTGAAGGGTGACTTTTGGGATCTGGCAGAAGCATAAACTTGTGGACCTCTGCAATCCTTGCAGTTTTTATTAATGGGTTGGAGATACAAGGTTGGATTGTTCCTCATAGGTATTGTGGTTATCATATGGGTCACCTCCGTTGAAGTGTGTTTAGCCATGTAAATTAGATTTTCTTTTGAGTTTCGGATGTAATTCATTTGGTAAATAGACCGTTTGTTAAATCACACAAGAATCAATTAGGATGTTGTTGTATCTGAGAGATAGATGCAGGTTGATGTTTTGGTTTAATGTGACTTGATTTTGAAGCTTCCTAAATCCTAAGATTCAACCTTTGGGAGTGTCAACCACATAGTAAAGAAAAAGAGACACTCTGGTGAAGAAAAAAAAAGTTTCAATCTTGCCTGCAAATTGCACGAGAGGCAGAGAAGACAAACGAGGTGAAGATGAAGACAATGTGTTAAAAAAAAGACGAAAATTGTGTGTTAACTTAATAGTTTGGAAGAGTTTCACGATAAATAATTTACTTTAGTTAAAAAAAAAAGATCAAAACGGTGTGTTTAAGTTAATAGCAGGTATAGTTATCTAAAGTTACAGCAGAAACTTTAATCCCTATATATATATATATATATATATATATATATATATATATATATATATATATATATATATATATATATATATATATATATAGGGGTAAACATTTCTCAAGCAACTTGAGATAAGTTTATCTCCAGCTAGCCCCGAAACCACGTCGTTTTGATTAATGAAAGGTCTTTATGTAATTTTAGATGAATTAATGAAGGGTTTTTTAACATGTATATATATATATATATATATATATATATATATATATATATATATATATATATAGGGGTAAACATTTCTCAAGCAGCTTGAGATAAGTTTATCTACAGCTAGCCCTAAAACTACGTCATTTTGATTAATAAAGGGCGTTTATGTAATTTTAGGTGAATTAATGAAGGGTGTTTCAGTAAAATGTATATGATATAAAAATAAATAAAATTAAAATAACACCCTTCATTAATTCACCTAGAATTACATAAACACCCTTCATTAATTAAAACGACGTAGTTTTGGGGCTAGCTGGAGATAAACTTATCTCAACCTGCTTGAGAAATATTTTTTCCATATATATATATATATATATATATATATATATATATATATATATATATATATATAAAGTAAGATCAACAATTGAGATTAATGTAAGACTCGTTGTTTTACACCGGTATAAGTAGATCCTTCCCATATATATATAATGAAGAATGAGCGAAATGATACTATGAATAAATTTTATTTTATTTCTTCCCTCTTGTTGAGTTTTTGAGGATTTGGAATTAGTAGTGGTAAAACGGGTCTAACCTATCAAGTTGGCCCGTTTAACCACAAATGACATGTTGGGTTGAGATTCTCAACTCACCAACATGTTTAAAGCCGCCTTGCATAAGGGCATCTCAAAACAGGTTAAATCCATCATTGGGCAAATTGACTTGTCAAGTCAAAAGAAAAATTTAACATCAAATAATATTTTATTTGTCATGTCAAGCTTTTGTCATATCCAATTTTTTTTTTTTTTAGTACCAATATCCAAAAAAATTATCTTATTACTTCTCTGCAAAAGATAAAAAAGAAAATACTTTATTTATGACAAATATTATCTATATATGTGTATATGGAGACAAAAATGAGTTCTTAGGCTTTACCAAAAAAAAAAATGAAAAATGAGTTCTTAGGCACTGTCAAACTAAATATTAATATACATTTAAGCTTTGGAATGGAAAAAATTAACAGATGTATCAAATGAAATTAAACAAATAAGATCCATAAAATAATATATTTTTTTAAGTTTTTATTTTTTATTTTTAAACGGGTTGACCCACCCTCATACCTTGAAACAGGATAAATTGATATTTTTAACTAACTTTTAAGAGATTGACCAACCCCCCTACTCTGTTTTTGGCCGGTTGATAATAGCATATTTTCTTTCCCTTCTTTAAAATAGATTTCTAAATTTAAATAACCAAACTTTTAGCCTTTAAGGGCAAGTAATTGATACAAATTGCAGGGAGTTCATATTTGGAGTCTTTTTACGTTTTTTTTTTTTTTTTTTGTTACCATTCATATATAGAAATAACTAGCAACTGACAATCTTTCACCTTAAAATTCATAAGAAGTTAACCTTACGGTTCAAAGTATATTTTATAAACACTAACCAATTAAGCTATACCTCATGATTAAACTCTTCAAGTTTTTATTTTGAGACATCCTTCCTCTCTGTCTTCAATCTATCAATTGGCTGGCTATGTTACCCTATTAAATGTCAGAGTGACTATCAATTTCAGAGGCGAATGGGAATATAACTTAGAAGATAGCTTCTTATATAGTCTCGGAGTCTATTGTAGATTTTATTATATAATATTTTAAATTTAATCCAACAATATGTATAATTCTGTTATCTATATATTATAATTTTAGTAAACTTGTGTTAGAGAATAAAATATAAAGTATTAAAAAAATCGTCACCTAACACCTTAAGGTTTTGGGTTGAAATGATTTTTTAACATGGTATCACGAAAAATACAAGGCAAACCAAAAAAATGGACTTGTGCAGCACACCATTGAGACCAATTTTTTGCCATATTCCACGCTTCAAGTCCAAAGAGTTCTTACGTGAGGGAGTATGTTACAGAATATAATATAAATCATTAAAAATGCCCTTACCTACCACTTTAAGGTTTTGAGTGAAATGGTTCTTTAAGAAATTGAGTGTATTACTCTCAGAGTAGATAAGAATTTATTGTCCCTAGGGGCAGAACTCTTTGTCAGGAATAAAATCCAGATTGTGATATTTTTTACATTATGCAAGTCATTGTAACACACTGAATGACAACTATGAAGCATGATAGCTACCCATTGAAAAGTCCTCTTTACCAACTCTATTGTCAAATCACTATTTCATGTAAAACTTGAATTGTTTTACACTCTAGGAAGATGCATATGCAATTCTCTAAAGTAAATGTTTCTCTGGCTGAACTTTAAGATGCCACTTTGTTATTAGACCTTAAAAGAATAAACCCTGTTGCCAAATTAAATGTTCTTATGATCTTATCCATAATGTACATAATCTGGGAAAATCCACAAACCAAATTTATCAACATTTTTACAGAATGTGAGCCATTTAAGTAAGTTCAACTCACTCTGGAAAAAAAATGCTAAATTACCAAAAACAAAGAGAAACTCATCCACTATTTCTTAACATACAGGTAGTGCCTCCCTAAACCCAAGTCTAAAACTACTGCTAGCCTTTCGACCCCTCTTACCCAAATCTGCATTGCCTCTTTGCATCATAGCCACAAATTCATTGTAGTCTATTCTTCCATCCTGAAAGGGCAAAACATGAGCATAACAAACTCATCAAAAAATGAATGGAACTTGGAATTTCACAACAGCATATATATAAATTTATTTTAACCTCATTCTAAAAATTATTTTAGTCACCTAACTCTTTCAATGGGAATTTAAAATCATATATTAATATTCAGTCTACTTGCAGTATATTATTCCTTAGATTATCTATATACTGATGCAAGAAACTGAATGTGTCTCCTCCTCAAAGTATGAGGTATTCTATTTCTTAAGAATTATTATGGTTTCATTCATCAAGTTCCAATCACTACATAATGTTACAAAAATATATACTCACATTATCTTGATCAGCTTCTCGCATCATTTCCTCCAATCGAACATCCTCTATGCCAAATTCTTCACAAGCTTTTTGAAGCTCATCTTGAGTGATGTAGCCGCTTCCATCTTTATCAAAATATGAGAAAGCTGCAACTAAATGATCTTCCCTATCAACTTTGTTTAAATGCAATGTAGCAGCTATGAATTCTCCATAGTCAATTGTGCCACTGTTATCAACATCTGCCTGGAATCCGAAACAAAATTGGGGTTGATGAATCAAAACAAATTATACTAAAATTGACAACATTACATTTCTTATTTTGATTGTTATTTATTACCAATCTATCATTATATAATTGGTTCATCCCATGTCATAACCCAAGTGTTTCTAATGCAATTATAAGAGCATGATCAATATACATAAATAAGAACATTCCATAGAAGTTAAGAGCAAAAATTAATTATGGAATGGAAATATTTAAGATTATTGATATTCTCTGCTGACAGTGTACAATGGCATTCAATTAAAAGGAAGATATAAGAGAATATGTTGGTTTTATAAAATTAAGGAAATAAAGAAGATGATTCTGCACTAGTACAATACTTACAGCTTGCATTAGATCATAAATTTCAGATTCACTGAGATTAGCACCAAATCTTTTCATTCCAACCTTGAGCTCTTCAAAAGTAATTTGACCACTATTGTCTGTGTCAATTGTCTTAAACATTTCTTTCAATCCAGCAATTTCTTCTTCAGAGAGATTCTCCGCAATAACCTACAGAGAAAAATATAGAAAATTTGACGATTTCAGCAGAAATTTTCCAAAACTGATGTTAAGAAGTTGACATATTCTCTCCCTTCCCCACTATAATATTGAAGGTTGATTATAATAAGTTGGCATATTCAACTTTGCAAATAAAAGTAAAAATTGCACAAGCTACTGGTTAACAATCCCCAAAGAGAGGAAAAATAAATAAACTCATGTGACTGATTTTTGGATAGAAAAATAACTTACTCTAAGAGCCATTTTCTTGAGCTTGTTCATTGCAGAAAACTGCTTCAGGCGACTCAAAACTGCAGAATCAAGAGGCTTGTCTGGAGCTGCTCCATCAACCTGAATCCAGGGGTGACCTGTAAGGAATTAGAGTATCATCAGTATCGATGTGATAATAGACCTCAAGTTTAAAAATGTTATGATAATTTGTACTCACAATTCAAAAATCTGACAATACAATGCCTAACATTTCATCAAAAACACTTTTAAGGTACAATATACCCCATCAGTGTGTTGGATAAAAGAAATATTTAACCGTCTGAAATTATAGTGATGAAAAATTCACTGAATGAGAAATTTTCTTAAGACAATTTCAATTTAAGTGCTGGAGGTGTATTAAAGAAAACTATTGGCATGTAACAAAATAAATAAAGCTATGTTAAAGAAAATATATAATATATAATCACATGCCAAATGTGGGGTGAGAGTGCCTAATAACTTCTGTTTCACTGGCTTCTTAATGGGATAACAGTGTAGAAACTTACGAAGAACTTCATAAGCTGTTATTCGTTTACTAGGATCTCTGACAAGCATTTTCTTAACCAAGTCTTTTGCAGTTTCAGAGATTTTAGGCCAGGGATCTGATGAGAAATCAAGATGACTATGCAAAATTGCCTCAAAGATCTCTTGCTCCGATTCTATTACCAAGGAACAAAATAAATGTTAAAATTATTAGAACCAGGAAACTTCTGAAAGTAAAACAAATTAAGCAAAATGGTTGAGCAATATAGTGCTAGCTAGACAATGGTAATAACTCTTACCACCCCAAAATGGAGGCACCCCACATAAGAGAATGTATAAGATAACACCAGCACTCCACACATCTGCTTCTTGACCATAACGCTTGCGTAGAACTTCAGGTGCAACATAATAAGGACTTCCTACCACGTCATTGAAAATGTCACCTGTAAATGATGATCAGTGTTAGTGATATTAGTTTATGGCAATCATATAAGTACAACAATGCAGAAACTTTTATGTAATGTCTAATGAATTATATTTAGGGAAGCATCAAGATGTCAGGATGCACAATACACAAGACCTCTAAAACCAACACACAAACAAGTGCTTTTTCGAAAACCAAACATAGCATCGTTATTCACATTTTATTATGCAAATCAACATGACTCTGGTTAGCATGCACTCAGAACATAGCATAATGCCTCAATTCATCTCTCACTATTTCACCTTAGAAAAAGTTTGCATTCAAAAGTACTTGTTTATTTTAAAAGTCAAATTATCTAGATGTTAGGTTTGAATTATAAAAAGGATAGCAAATCAATTATATATTACTACAAAAGTATAATCCATATCATTAGCTATCACATTACATATAATAAGAAAAAGATTTCTCCACGGACAGAAAACTATAGCAAATTAATTGCCAAAGGTAAAGGGTGGTAAGATCAAATTATAGTAGTATATGCACACAAGCATTTGCTGGATCCTGGAGATTCTCTATGATTTCTACCTTATTAGTAAGTATAATTACACTAAAAGAGGCCCATTATGTTATAGAAAGTATAGTGGAAAGGTATGCAATTAAATCCTTACACTAATGGCATAAACAAAAAACAGAAATATACAAACTTTTTTTGCGAATCTGTGAAATTAAATTAAACAAAAAAGAGCGCAATACAAAGATGGACAACAACGATTATCAATGAAAGCATCAATGCAAACTGAATTACTAAAGGAAAGGGGAAAACTAAAAAGGATGAGTCTTATAAGCTCTCTTTCTCCTCCCTTCTCTTCCTATACTTACCCATAGCCCTATCAACTTCCCTTTTCCTTTTCTTCTCTCCACTTCTTATTTATAACATTTACAATGTATTTACACACATGATTTTTTACACAAGTTCCACAAAATAAGGTACACTGTACACCTACCGGATATTAGAAGGAATGGCCACAAAACGAATTGATGAAACCCAAAATACGACAAAGTGTGGAAAGCAAACAATTGAAGAAAGATGTTAATTAATTGGACAAGGGGAGGGGGGAAAATGAACTTATTGACAAACCTGGTTTGAAAAATGCAGAGAGTCCAAAATCTATTGCCTTAAGGGGGGAATCTTCCTGCTCATTGACAAATAGAAAATTCTCAGGCTTAAGATCACGATGCATTACTCCAAGGGAGTGGCAAGACTCAATAACACCAACTATAGTCCTTGAAAGTTTAGCTGCTTTTCTTTCCGTGTAATGCCCTCTTTCCACAATCCTATCAAATAGTTCACCCCCTGCACACAATTCCATGACAACATGAACAGAAACAGCATCCTCGTAAGCCTCTTTAATCGATATCACATTGGGACTCCCTACCAAGTGATGCATTATCTGAATCTCCCTCCTCACATCCTCCACATCTTCATCTGTCAGCAGTTTTCTCTTCAAGATGGACTTGCAAGCATACTCTTTCCCAGTGGCTTTCTCCACACAAAGGAATGTGATTCCAAATTGCCCTTGTCCAAGCTTCTTCCCCAAACTATAAAACTCCTTAAGATTACCAGTTTTTCTCTGCAGAACAGAATCTGCTTTAAGCCCTGCACTTGCTAGCCTCTTCACATTGTGGGGCCTCTTTGCTCTAATCTCTTCTTCCGTTCGTGTAGTTGTTGGTTCTGAAGGTGATTTTGTTTCCTTGGGTTGAGGTGACTTCACATCCTCCTTGTCAATTCTCACTACCTGTGGAGGCTTATGTTGAGCAGAATCTATAGCATTTGGACTTTTGCTCACAGTTATACCTCTATGTGCATTAGAAACATCTTTCTTGGTTTTCCTTGACCAACAGAATGAACTTTGAATAGTAGCTCCATCCTTTGAAGAGGTTATTCTCGATCCAACACAGTTGTTTCCCATCTGATACTAGTCACTACCATTCCCAAGCATCTATGTAACTATTAACAAACAAGAACCAAATGAGTAATAGAAACCCCAAAACCCAATTAATTTGTTATCCCCCAAAGGAGTGTGTACTATGTTCAAATTGAAGAGGGTATATGGAGAGAGAGAAGAAATAAAAAAAATAAAACTTACGTGAGTGCTCGATGGTGCAATAATACGTGTTGAATAACGAAGTCTTTCCCCACATGGTGTGACACACCACGACAATCGATACGCTCGATACGGCCCTTCGGTATATGGAGAGAGAGAGAGAAGAAATAAATAAAAAAAATTACTTGTTTACCTCTTCAGCTCGATGGTGCAATAATGCGTGTTGAATAACGAAGATTTTGCCACATGGTGTGAAGCATGAACATACAAGTGTGCTGAAAGAAGAACATCAAACATGGGAAGAAAAACCCTTTCCAAGAATTTGGGGGAACACGAAAATAACTCGCATTAATGGCTGGAAACCATTATGGTATCAACTTCAACGAACCCCATTATGGAAATAAAATAAAACAATTAAAACAAGGAAAATGTGCGTAAATGGAGGAGGGTTTTGATTCTGAAAGCGTAAAGCTTGAAACTTTTGATATGATTGGAGGTGGGAATTGGAAGGAGAAAATGATCCTTAATGTGATAGAGTTAGAACAGCGATTGTTAACATAGAAAATGAACAAGGAAAGAGGCGAGAGCGAGAGAGAGAGAGAGAGAGAGAGAGAGAGGGTGTTATACCGGTTTTTCTGTTAGAAAGTTTCAAAATATGGAGAAAACGCGTATCAAGACATTTGGATAATCGCACGGCTACGAAGGATGGGACAATTGGATTGGACGGTCCAGATTTTATTTTATTCATAGTTTTCATAATAAGGTTGTTGGTTGCTAAGTGCGATATTCACTGGAAGGTGCTAACCGCCGGCAGCAGGCACTAGCCGGTGTTTTTTTTTATTCTCTTTTGCTGTCCTAGTCTTTTATGACATTGTGATAAGTCGTGCATTTAACTAAGGAAAGGATAATGTAACAACCAAGTACTACTATGTTATTACTAATCAATCTCATTAATAGATCGATTATTTTGATCCAACGGTTATATTTATTTCTATTTTTGTATGGTCATGATTCCCCATATTTAAAGTGAAAGCATTAAATATGGACAATCATAACCATACAAAAGTGAAAATAAATATAAAGTATTAAATTTGGGAAATCATGAACATACAAATATGGAAATAAATATAATCGTTGGATCAACATTATCGATCTAACGGTGAGATTGATTGGTAGTAACATGATAGTAACACAACTTGGTTGTTACAATATCCTTCCTTTCTAATTAATTGGTATTTATTATTATTATGAAGGTGATTTTTTTATAGGGGAAGGGTATTGTAATAACCGAGTTGTGTTACTACCATGTTACTACCAATCAATCTCACCGTTCGATCGATTATGTTGATCCAACGGTTATATTTATTTCTATCTTTGTATGGTCATGATCTATGATGCACGGACACGGGACACGACACGACACGACACGACACGACACGCCGACACGTTAATTCTAAAAAATATCATATTTCGACACGTTAGGACACGTTTTGATATTAAATAAAATTTTTAATATATATAATATAATTTATATTTAATACCAATCCATAATAAGTCATATAACCAATCAAAGATTTAAATTTCATAACATAAATATAAATATAAAATAATTTTTCGTACTTTGTTAATTTTTCATGTCAAATTTCAAAACAGAAAAAAAAAACTAATTTATAAATTATTTCTTTTATATTTAGTTAACAAAATAAAAAAATAAAAAAAACGTGTCCGAACATGTCCGAGCGTTGACCACTTGTCCGAAAAAATTAACTGTGTGTCGGGAAAACGTGTCGGAGCGTGTCCGAGAGTTGACCGCATGTCCCAAAATATTGAACGCGTGTCCGAGCGTGTCCGTGTCGGACACATGTCCGACACGCAAGTTTTACAAAGAAAACCGTGTCCGTGTTTCACAGGTCATGATTCCCCATGATTAAAGTGAAAGCATTAAATATGGAAAATCATGACCATACAAATGAGGAAATAAATATAAAATCTTAAATTTGGGGAATAATGACCATACAAATATGTAAATAAATATAACCATTGGATCAACATAATCGATCTAACGGTGAGATTGATTGGTAATAACATGGTAGTAACACAACTTGGTTGTTACAATATCTTACCCTTTTTATATTAATATATTTTGACATGTTTGCACATAGATCATAATAAAAGGATTAAAGTGTTATTAAATCGTATCTCCAAAAAAAAAATGTTATTAAATCTAAAAATAATAAATGAATAATTCTAAGTTATGAATTTAATTAGTACTCATTACCGTTGTTGTAAAAAACTAGTATAGGAGTGGTGCGTGTTAAAATTTAAGTAAAAACTGTCCTTAGTAAAAATTGGTAGAAATGCCGTGTAAAAACGTAAAAACGGTACAAACTTTTTTATCGTTTTTACCGTTTTTACTTAAAACTAAAAATTTAATTAAAAAAAGATTTACAAAGAAAAAAAATAAAAATAAAAAACTAATTTTCCTTTTCCCCAAATCATATTCACCGTATCTTAATATCTTTTTGTTTGGATATATGTTTTTTTTTTTTTTTGAAATTCCAATCGATTCATTGCTTTTCAACTAATCCGATTAGGGGCGGGTCTAGGATTAAGGCTTTAAACCTTTCTCAAAGGATATATGTTTTTTTATAACTATGTCTTAGAAAGCTGCAATTCTATTATAAGTTATGCTATGAGAATCGCTTTCTGTTTTTGGATCATTATGTGCATTGAAAGAAGTGAAATTATATCCGCAGAGTGTACATAAAGCAGTTAGAGCATATTGGTTATCCATTACTTGTTAATTATCACTGTTTATAATTTTGATAGATAAGTGGTAGAAAGTATCACACACGTGTTCATTATGTGATATTTTTTTTACATGCATATATATAATTTTGTATCTTGACCTTAAGTGATAGAAAGTACAAACTTTATGTTTTGTGTCATTTCTACCACCCCTTTCCATTTCTACGTAGAAACTCGAGTTTGACAACATTGCTCATTACAGTATAAAGATACATTACTATTTATTATTAGGGATATGCTATAATGCTATACTTACTTCAAGTAAGTTTATCACATCTTATTGTATCTCTTATAACTATATGTTAAAATTAAATCAGCTATTGTTATTTGATATAAATAACAATAATAATATATAGTGATGTATATTTATATTATAATAAGTACTAATTAAATTCAAAAATTTATTATCTTAAAATTATGCATTTCTTTTTTTTAGATTAAATTACATTTTTAATTCTTTTTAATTATGATTTAAGTGCAATCTGTTTTCTTAATACTTTTTTCTAATCAAGTCCTTCCATATTTTTTAAAATATATACATTGCTTTCCAATTTCAATTATGATACAGTGAAGGTGAACCATCTCTCTAAGAGTACTTCTTCAATAATACAACTTTTATGGGTTCAACTACTTTACTGCCAATGAGTAATCTTTCCATCGTTTTGTGATCTAATTTCTGATGGAATTATGAGATGTGGTATACGATTTTTATGTGTGCTGTAACATATTTCTGGACTGCTTATCTTAAAGGATTCACTGTAACATATAGGATTAATGTACATTATCCGGGTTTTATAATTCTCATGTTGAAGGAGAATTGAAATCTCATGTTATAGAGATAAAAAAACATGTGGGACCCATGTGTTAGAAAAAATTATATGTAGAACCCATGTTAGCACGGAAATCGAATGGTGTGTAGAAAAATTGTAATTCTCGTGTTAAATGAGAATTATAAAATCCTTTTTTTATACATATTATTTAGTACATTATAATCCTACATGTCACAATGGATCATTTTACATGACTAACTGGGTAACACGTTATGCCACATCTGAAAATTGTGTGCCACTTTCTATTAGTAATTAAAAAACAGACTAATCGAAGTGACTTTATTTGTTCAATTTAAAAAAATATTGAGGACTTAATTAGAGCAATAATTTATTGTGGGACCAAAAATCACATATATATAAGCCATATTAGTGGGACTAAAAGTGTAATAAAGCCTTTTATTTATTTAAGAGGAGCATAGTTATATACTTATATTAATAATCATTATAAAGATTCAGAAGAATAGAAGAGATAAAAACAAATAATTGAACGAATTTTCACAAGGACCAGCATCACAATTCATCAATTCAATTATTCAAACATATATAAGTTGATTAAGATATACTTGAACTAGGCTGGAATATCTTATAAATCCTCTGATTTCATCATATATAAATAGCTTGTCTTTGACCAAACTAGAAAAGAAGAATTAGCTGTGGTGCATGCAAATTGGTCCTAATCTTCCTTGAAGATTGGCAAGTTAATAAACTAGTCAACTTCAAAGTTGACAATTTCAACCCTAGTTTAAAAATGTAATTAATTAAGGAGGGCTTAATTCTGCAATGCATTAGCGGTTATGCTATGTAATGGTAAGAGTTGTTCCAAGAGTACATCTTTGGTGCTACCGTAGTATGTATTCCTTTACTAAAAGTAGAAAATGGTGATGGTTTTGGAGAAAATAACCATACAAGGAAGGGTAAAATAGTAAAAAAGAAAATATTATATTTTCTAAATTGAGTAAATGACGTACCGAGTCTTCGGTACTACTGTAGTACTGAAGATATTTCCCAACTTAACAGCAGTATTAAAAATTAGTAGGAGCCATATCTTCGGCACTAGACGTTAATGAAAGTTAGAAAAAATAAAATCATTACTTAATTAAGTTTTCAATGCTATATAAGAATCACATAAGTATAGTTTCAACTTTCAAGAGATGGGAGAATCCATATGCTACTTTGAATTTTAGATAACATCATTGGAAAGGATTTCAAGGGAAGACAGATAAGTGGTGCCCCACTAACTTCCATTAAATTTTTTGGTAGCAATTAATTGATACATATACTTCAAGGAATTAGAAGACCTCAACTCAAGATATGCAT
Source organism: Gastrolobium villosum (assembly GCA_032173675.1). Taxonomy (NCBI): domain Eukaryota; kingdom Viridiplantae; phylum Streptophyta; class Magnoliopsida; order Fabales; family Fabaceae; genus Gastrolobium; species Gastrolobium villosum. The sequence continues at coordinate 65,461 of JAVKPL010002837.1, forward strand.
GCGCGCTATTATTATAACCTCTTGGAGAAGATTGGCCCCAATATGGTGTAATGTAATGAACGCAACGCCTAAACTATCGTGCAACATGACATCCACTTGCCACTTCTACATTAGAGTCAAACCACTTCTACATTCACGAACTAGTGTTTCATTAATTTTTTATACGAAATTATTTAATACAATTCCCTTCGTAGAGTATGTGACTATCTTTTCTCCACCCTTCTCCAAAAATCCATACCCTTTAGAATATGTAAACCAAAGCTAAATATTCAATCCACAAGCTGGCCTCTATGAACTCAAATGCTAAGCCATCAAATACAATCTAGGGAAAGCTACGGTTTAAGAAGGAATGGCAGAAAAAGGTTTGTATAAGTTTTGTGGGAATTAATGATCCCTAATTGTATGATTAAAAATTAAAAAATAATACTCAAATCTAAAGATTCAATGCGTTTCTAACTCTTCGCTGGTTCCATCACTACTTTTGAAGCCTCAAACAAATTAAATTAAAGTATTAAGAAAAGGGCAAATGTATTTTTTTCTTTGCCTTTAGACGAGGGCAAAAGTTGAAATTGGATACTTGTACAAATATTAAAATGGGCTTTTATTCATGGGCCGGCTTATGTATATGACCTTGCAAATGGAAAGGACTCGCTATATTTTTAACAAATTCAACATGTTTTGATCAAGAATACGGAGTCCCGTTCTATGTGAAGCTAGAGCTGGAATAAATTAAGCACGGTCCACAATTATATATTAAAACATGTTTTTCTCAGTCTTGCAAAGTTTCTGACTAATTTTCATTTGACATACTAACAATATCTATGGGTTTAGTTTTTATCATGTTCTTTACAAATTACCTTATACATATACAGAAAATTGTGTCAAATTCATATTTTATTTTTTTTCTCTTCTCTTCGTATTAGGGGTGTTCACGGTCTGGATTGAATCGGTTTTGGAAGCAAAAATCATCCGATACAATCCCTTCGGTTTTGATTTTTTTTTCAAATCCGATCCGATCCAATCCAATTTTTTTCGGTTTGGATTGGATCGGCTTTTGATTTTTTGAAAATCCTAAAATTTATTTCATGATTATTGTACAAATAACATCTTTTGTATATATTGGCTTTAAAAAAAATTGAAATACAAAAGTATTAGTAAACTATAATATAGTTTTTTTTTTTTTTGCAATGAGATATGAAGCTCTATAAAAATAAAATTTTGTTGAGAAGATGTGACTAGCTTTTTTCTTGGGTTTAGTTGATGGGATAATGGGTCTTGAGTTTAGATTTTTTTAGGCTATAATTAGGGAAAGACCCAAGTAAGTAGAGAGGAATTAATATATTGGATCGGTTTGGATTGGATCGGTTTTCATCAACCCATCCAAAAACCGATCCAATCCAATTAAAATTTGCGATTTTTAATCGATTTTCGGTTTTTCGGTTTATTCGGTTATCGATTTTTCGGTTCGGTCACCGCGGTTTGAATGAGTTTGGATCGGTTGATGAACACCCCTATTAGATACTCACTTATTTATATATGGGGTTATTCAGTATATATAGATGTCTTTTGCAATTTACATACATGCAATGCTTTAGAAATGAATTAAGTATTCAACTTGGTAAATGATAATGACGTCATAATTGAATTAAAGAAAAAGTTATTCCGCATTTTAATTAAGCGTGGCTTAATACGATGACATGATAACAAACCGGGTATACATGGGGTGTTACAACGGGCCTCTTGCCCACCGTTCCAACTCCACTGGCACTACCTGAAATAAAGTCCTCAAAACGGGATGAGATATACGGATATATCTCAGTAACCCAGAGGTTCTAGAGAATACTCCGCTCAATGGCTCACTTTGATGCATATCAATAACATAATACAACATTTAAAACAGGATAAAGCAAGAGATTTATTGAAGTAGGGAAGCATAAGAACAAAATACGATGAAGCTGGAATGGTCGATGCCATTACCATGCAACATCCGGCCTAGTGGCCTCGGCATATAGCCTACGGGTTCCAAACCCATGAGTGTTCCCAGAACTTCCTAGTGTGCTCTTCTACGGATGACACACCACGGCCCGAGGTCAACTGGAACTCCATCATGGAGACCTATCCAGTGGAAGTCCGTAACGCCCGAAGGCAACTGTCTACTGGCCAAAGACTCAGAACATCCTATGTACCACTAAGCATACAACAATGCATGAACATGTTATACTATATTACTAACATACACCTCCAACCACTATCCTCAACGGGCATGGTGGAGCACACACGGGGATCAAACCCCAGTACCAAGGGATTACCTTAATAATCTCCTTCGCTTGATCGTTCCAATCGATAGTATCACCGAGCTTGGTTCACAAGAAATGCCAAAATCCCTTTGGTCCGGGACCAAAGGCAACCCACCAAGCTCACGGTTCCGAGTTCAATTCCGGGGGAGGCAACCTACAATGATCACACAAGGATCATCAATACAAGGTGCAATCAACCAAGATTACAAAGCACTAAAATCCCCCCCTCCCCACATGCTAGGTTCGGCCATTATAGGCTTAAATTACAAATATTTTTATTTATTTTCTTTTAATTTTTCTGTAACATCCCAAGACTACCACAACACCACTTTCCGTCCTACACCATCACAACATCATTTTTTCAATTATTTTATTCTAGGTCCAATGTACACTCTCACACACTCCAAGTATTTTTCCTTTAGGCTTTGTTTGGGAGTTTGGAGAGGAAGGGAAGGAAGGGGATACAAGGGGGAGGGAGGGGAAGGAAGGGAAGGGAATTGGAGGGTATTCCCTTCCCTTGTTTGGGAGTTAAAAAAGGATAAGGGAGGAAAATGGAGGGTTAATGAGATATTTTTACCATTTTACCCCTTTTTAAAATTAATAAATTTATTATATTTTACAAACTAAATTAAATATAAAATTTCTAACAAAATTATTTTTGTACTTTTCACAATATTAAAAAAGATAATATTTTTTATGAAATTTCTACGCTGCAAGCTACAAAAAAATTTCGTCAGAATACTTTACGTCGAAAAGCGACGGGAGTTTTTCTCTGATTAAAATTTTTACAAAAATAAATTTTCTATCGAAATTTAGTTTCTGGCAAAAGTTTTGAAGAAAATGATTTCCTCCATGAAATGCTTTAAACGTAAAAAATATTTCGTCAAAAATTTTGACGGAATGTTTTACGTTCAAAATTTCGATGGAAATGTGTTCTAATGAAAATTTTGACGGAAATTGTTTTGTCAAATATTTTGAGGGAAATCTTTCGATCAAAACTTTCGACGAAATTTAGATTCAGTAAAGAATTTTGATAGAATATTTTTTCCGTCAAACATTTTAATCGAAATATTTTTCGTCAATTTTTTTTACGGAAAAATCTTCTTGTTGAAATTTTTGACATAAATGTGTTCCGTTGAAAATTTTGATGGAAATATTTTTTATCAAAAAATTTGACGAAAATATTTTCCGTCGAAAATTTTCGATGAAAATGTGTTTCCTTAAATATTCGACTGAAGATTTTTGTCAAAAAGTTTAGCGAAAATATTTCCGTCGAAAACTTTTGACGGAATGTAAATTCTGTAAAAAAAATTGGTGAAACTTTTCGGTGGAGATGTGTTTCGTCAAATTTTGGACGAAAAAATTTTTGTTGAAAGTTTCAACGAAATTTAGATTCGTCAATAGTTTTGACTGAATTCTTTCCCGTAAAAAATTTATGTCAGTGATTATGACAAAATCTTGATCCGTCTTAAATTTTAATGAAAAAATTTTGACGTATGTGATTTTCATCAAAAATTTCATCATTATTTTTTACGAAATATTTTTCGTCGATAAATTTTGTCGGTATTTGAGTTTTTTCTAAAAATGTCACATTTAAAAATGATTCACATTTATGTAATTTTTACATTTTAATGCTAAGGGTAGATAAGTAATTTTTAATATTTTCCCCCTCAAACCCCCCAAATTGGGGGAACTTTAATTTTAGGAAGAAGGAGGGTTTTGGAGGGTTTAGTAAAAATCCCCAATTCCTTCCCCTCCTTTTTTTAAACTCACAAACAAGGGGAGGGCTTACTAAAACCCTCCCTTTCCTTACCCTCCTAAAACCAACTCCCAAACAAAACCTTAATTTCCATGCATTCACTCATCACACAACACCTCTAAATACCATTTAACAACACAACACATCAATTGCATGATTTTACAACATCACACTCCAATTTCCTCAATATGGCCGAATTCTATCATGATCCCCAACCAAAGGTTATCCAATCCAATTCAACATTCTCACACATCATATAATCCTACTTTTAACTCATAAAAACACTCAACAACTCAATTACACAATCCTACAACCAATCAAATTCACAAAGTCATGAACCACAGCAAAAAATTCACTAAGTTAAAATCCCAATTTCACCAATAATTTTTATCTCATCAATCACTCTAAAATATCATTCTAAGCCACAATTATCTAATACACAATTTCCATTTGAGCTCTCTAACTACATCAATCATACAACTCATGCTCTAGGTTTTCAAATTTTAGATTCATGAATCAACCAATAAAATGTGTTGAAATATACTCACAAGCTTGGCCTAAGACTCCTCCAAGTGATCCCCAAGCAATGGCTTGAACACAACTCCAAAACACCAAAAACTCCTTACTTTTTCGTGGCTGATTTTGCCTCTTTTCTCCCAAATGAGTGAGTCTCAAGGGAAACTAATCGGTGGGATGTGTCCGAATGGTCGTTTACTTAGAGATTGATGAAAATTTTCGTTGGATTCGGTGGCTAAATCATCAAGAACCAACCAATTTCTCCTTCCCCCTATTTTGGTGAGTTCCACGGTTTTTTGGAGAGAGAAAGAGGTTTGAAAGTGATGATGAATTGTGAATGTACATGTGGCTAAGTCCACTTAAGTGAGGTGGGCCCCACAGCCACCTCAAGCGATTCCAAACTAATTCAAATCTCCCGCATATTCCACTAAACGTCCATAATTTCATAACCTATTTAGAAACTCTAATTTTTAACATTAACCATTGTCCACCCTTGATCAGATGAATCCGGAGTTTTCCAGTCGTTCGGAGAAATTACAATTTTAAGTTGTTATGCGTTGTGAGCATGCTTCCTCAAACACACTGATTTTCATCAATTTTTTACCAGAATTCATATTTTCTAGTCATATGTACCATTTATAATTTATATCCAAACCTAGAGCTCAAAATTCATTCGGCACGTTATACGATGCAACTGTACCGCGGTATTTTTACCTAGTAAAAACACTATTCATCAAATTTTCTAAAACTTGCCTAACCACTCAATTTTTCTTTCTGAATCCATTTCTAGGGTTAGTTTTCCCATTTGAGACCTCCTACTCAATTTTATCTTCCTAGGATTACGGGTTTGGCTAATTACCGGTTTACCCTTCCTTTGTATTTTGATCTTATTTCCAGGATTTTCACTAATCCTACCCTTTAATCCATATTTAATATATTAATATGTGTTTTAGAAATGCGAGGTGTTATACACAACATCAGTCTTATAAATTGTCCAGGAGTTATTATAGACCTTTCTAGATCCTTGCCAAAGTTGGAGCAATTACTTACAAATTATCCTTCCCTCCACTTCTTGTATCCAATCAACCTTCCATGTCTCATTGCTTAAGCCTTATTTTGGAGACCTTTCTGCAACAAATAGTCCGCACTTCTAGATACAAACATCGAGAACCTTGGGGACAAGGTTCGTTTTGATGGAGAAGGGGTGATACAAACCAATCATCAGTACTTCCAGAACATCGTCCATGTTGGCCACCAACATACTTGTCTATGTGCAAGGAGTGCACAACAAGAGTAACTAACTGAAGCCCATCATACGATCCCACTTCCTCTTCTTTTTATGACATTTTTCTAGCATGTTGAAGTTATTGGGTAGTTATTTTACCTTCATATTAGCATCATGTAGCAATTATTTTATTCTAGCAGTAGTAGTTGATTTTATTTTGTATCCATTTGTAACTTGAAATCTCTATTTAAAGGGATTGATCTTTCAGTAAAAGACATCAAAAAATTGCTCCATTTATTTTTTTATCTTTCTCTTAAACTTATCCTTTTTGTATAAAAAGAACCTATCATATACTTCTTGGTTCACTTTATAAAAGGGAAAGTCAAACAACTTCAAAAATAGTTTGATTTTTGTAGTATACAAAGATAGTTTGAATTAATATCTATTTTTTTTCAATTAATTTTTTTATTTTATTTTTATTATGAAATTCATCCAACTAAATGCATGTAATGCAATGATATGCATTGGAGCTTAGGTAGATACCATATGATATAATATTGTGTGTAACAATATTCTAAAAATACCTAACCACTTGTATCTTTAAACTCAATCTTCAATTTGAGACTTTTTGTAAACCCTTTGTCATCATCAAAATATGTATTCCATTATGCTTAAGAGGTCTTCAGTCTCCCCCTTTTTGATGATGACAATTTTAACTCAAATTGAAACAAGTAAGGGTTAGTAGCATAAGATATTTAAATCATGTATCATATATTCCCCCTAAACATATGCATACTCAAAATTATTATGCTAATCAAAAGTGAGGCATACATATGTTCTCAATACTTCTCAAAACTCCCCCTCAAAATATGCATAAGCTCATAAACTCAATTTGATGATATTTATATTTTCTTGTTGGGCAAGTGGCTTCTTACAATGACGCTTACGGTATTTCAAAAAACATTAAGCGCTTTACTCCTTGAAATCTTTCTTCACAGTGACAATAGAAGAAATTTTGGGAACAGGATTATAGGCCTTTCTCGGGTGTGCAGTAACAGAGCAAAGAAAAAAATATTCTGACGAAGATGGACCAATGACGAACAGCAAGAAAATTGGCAAAGTGATGCTTTCTTTTTTTGTTTTTCTTTTAGTCAAAAAGTGATTTCAGCATATATATTGAAGGATTGGTAAAGTGATCTCTTTTATAGTTTAAGAAACTCACTCACGTAACTTTTTGAGTGAAATGTGAAAATTTACTTTTTATTATTTTAATATTATTTTATTTTCCAAAAATTAAAACCCACGTAACATGTTAAAGCTATATGCATATTTCTTTACAATTCAATAGCTAATCTTTTTATTATATTGCTTTTTAAAAATTAAACCACGAGATAATTTGTGAGGCTAAGTAACAAGGCTGATTATTTTGAAACAATTAATCCACGGAATACATAAGCTTGTTTCTTTTATTTATTTATTTATTTTTGGTTCAGATTATTTTTTATTTTTATTTTTATTATCAAATTCATCCAACTACATGCATGTAATGCAATGATATGCATTGGAGCTTAGGTAGATACCATATGATATAATATTGTGTGTAATAATATTCTAAAAATACGTAACCACTTGTATCTTTAAACTCCATCTTCAATTTGAGACTTTTTGTAAACCCTTTGTCATCATCAAAATATTTATTCCATTATGCTTAAGAGGTCTTCAATCTCCCCCTTTTTGATGATGACAATTTTAACTCAAATTGAAACAAGTAAGGGTTAGTAGCATAAGATATTTAAATCATGTATCATATACTCCCCCTAAACATATGCATACTCAAAATTATTATGCTAATCAAAAGTAAGGCATACATATGTTCTCAATACTTCTCAAAACTCCCCCTCAAAATATGCATAAGCTCATAAACTCAATTTGATGATATTTATATTTTCTCCCCCTTTGCCATCATCAAAATCAATTATTGCATATAATAAGGATTAAAATTGGATAAATCATATAACAAGCATATCATATATCCAAATATTACCCATGTCTTGTACCAAGTATTGATTCTTTGTAACTCTTTGGCTTAGTCTAAGAGGTTCTTCAATTTGCCAATATCTTCAATGTAATCTTCATGTTTTCATCCATTTCCATTTTCTTTCAAACACCTACAACATAATCTTCCACACTTGCCTTTCTCGGCACATTACAAGATCAAGCATTTATCAAATAATGCAAGTATGAATAATAGGCATTATATGAAAGATAACTCATTCATGATTGCTAATAGGCATTATTTGTGAATGATACGTTGAAATAGGTTTGTTGTCCTTTTTTTGATAGATTTGAATATAAGAGTAAGATAGTGGACTATTCAAGTACATAGGCATGTAGTGCATGAAGTAAGCTTTCTATTCACATATAGCACATTTTTATTGAACATATACAACATAAGATGTGTTAAAAACAGTCTATGCATGTCATATTAAACACCAAACAACAACTAGACATCATGTGCAAAAAGATTTATCAAAATAAAATAGTCCATGACACATGATGCATACATGCTCACTAAGTTTTCTTAGGAACTTATATTATGTTCTTAACCTTGGGGCTAAAGAACATGCTAGATGTGTTAGGTTGAGGTCCATAAGATGTTGAAGCAATGTTGCTCACATTTATAGTCCTCTTAGGAATCCACTTAAGATTAGTTCCTTTTAGGTCATACTTCTTAATATTGCATTGATATACAAGATGACCACTCATGCAACAATATGTACATTTCTTAAATGGTAGCTTAGACATGAATTTAGGAGGATATTGGTTTGTCTTTCTTGGTTGAGCAAAGGGAGGTTTTAGAAAACCAAGTCCATATTTAGTAGATTCAACCCTTTGTCTACCAAGGAGGACATTCAAGTTGTCTCTCCCACTAGTCATTCTATCAACCATTACCTTCAAACTATCTACTTCATTAGATAATTCAACACATTTAGTATATGAAATAGTGGAAGGGGGGTTCACATCATCACATGATCCAACAAGACAATTCATGAAAAGATTTTCATTTTTAAGATCCTCATTGTCTTTCATTAGATCATTTACAATGGTAGTCAAACTATTAACATTGTCTTGCAAGCAATTTTTATCATTTTTAATTTTCTTAACCTTAGAGGTTAATTTTTCATTTTCAACTTGCAAACATTTATAAGCATACAACAAATCATCATATGATGGACCAACCATAGAAGAGGTATCACAAGAGGAGCTATAACTACATATTGAACTAGAATCACATACCAAATCAGAATCCCACATAGAACTAGAAGAGTGGCTAGAATGTACCTCAATTTGATCTTTTTCAGTTTTTGTCATTAAGCAAAGGTTAGCTTGTTCACTTGATGAAGTATCGGTACTTTTCTTACTTTGCTTGGATTGGGAAGAAGAAACTTTTAGAGCTATACTCTTTGAATTTTTCTTATTAAGCTCACGCTTAGCCCTTCTGCTTAACTCCAACTCGTATTCCTGAAGCTTTCCAAATAAGGTAGCAATGGACATTGTGGATAGGTCTTTAGCTTCATAGATTGCCGAAGTCTTTGCATCCCATTCCTTAGTAAGACATCTCAGAATTTTGTTAACTAATAGTTCATCATCATGAAAAATATTTAAAGCATTCATTGATGTAACTATATGCATGAAACGTTTTTGCATGTCAAATATAGACTCACCCTCATGCATCTCAAAGAGCTCAAACTCTCTAGATAATGCATTTTGTTTAGAACGCTTTACTTCACTAGTACCCTCATGGATTGTTTCTAAAATAAGCCACATCTCACGTGCGGTCTTACATGAAGATACTCGGTAGTATTCGTCCTTACCAAGTGCATTACCTATTAAGTTCTTTGCTTTTGAGTTGTATTGGGCATTCTATAATTCTGCTGTAGTAAACTCTGTGTATTTTTTAAGCACACTTTTACCATTGTCATCTAGTCTAGTTGGAGGTTGATATCCTTCCTCTACACTATACCAAATTTTAAGATCTACTGACTCAAGGAAAATCTGCATCCGAGTTTTCCAGTAGGGATAATCAATACCTTTGAAAAATGGAGGACGGTTGGTGGAACCACCCTCAAGAGGAATATCCTGATGGAAAGAAGCCATAGGATCTTTAACTCTTTGGCAATGGCCAATCACTCAGAGCACGAAGCTCTGATACCACTTGTTGGGCAAGTGGCTTCTTACATAGGACGCTTACGGTATTTCAAAAAACATTAAGCACTTTACTCCTTGAAATCTTTCTTCACAGTGACAATAGATGAAATTTTGGGAACAGGATTATAGGCCTTTCTCGGGTGTGCAGTAACAGAGCAAAGAAAAAAATATTCTGACGAAGACGGACCGAAGACGAACAGCAAGAAAATTGGCAAAGTGATGCTTTCTTTTTTTGTTTTTCTTTTAGTCAAAAAGTGATTTCAGCATATATATTGAATGATTGGTAAAGTGATCTCTTTTATAGTTTAAGAAACTCACTCACGTAACTTTTTGAGTGAAATGTGAAAATTTACTTTTTATTATTTTATTATTTTATTTTCCAAAAATTAAAACCCACGTAACATGTTAAAGCTATATGCATATTTCTTTACAATTCAATAGCTAATCTTTTAATTGTATTGCTTTTTAAAAATTAAACTGCGGGATAATTTGTGAGGCTAAGTACCAAGGCTGATTATTTTGAAACAATTAATCCACGGAATACATAAGCTTATTTCTTTTATTTATTTAATTTTTTTTGGTTCAGATTATTTTTTTTTATATTATTTTTATTATGAAATTCATCCAACTAAATGCATGTAATGCAATGATATGCATTGGAGCTTAGGTAGATACCATATGATATAATATTGTGTGTAACAATATTCTAAAAATACCTAACCACTTTTATCTTTAAACTCCATCTTCAATTTGAGACTTTTTATAAACCTTTTGTCATCATCAAAATATGTATTCCATTATGCTTAAGAGGTCTTCAATATCTATGTCTTTCATATTTTTTAGATGCATAACAGTAACATACCATGATTAACCCTTTTTATAATATTTTTCTAATAAGCGGCCAACAATGGGGTGACAGGCATTGGACGATGATGGTGGGTGGCTAGCGATGAGTATTGGGTTGAGAATAATAGTTTTTATCTTAAATTTATCAAGAGAGAAGTTACTTACAACCTCTTTTATATTACAATGTTTACAATTATTTTTATTATCGTTGAATCAAAATTAAATTAACGGCTCTTACTTGTTGCAATTTTGGAATTGTTGATTTAATTTTGATTCAACGATAATAAAAATAGTTATAAGAGGTTGCAAGGCAAAAGAGACTATAAGTATGACCTCTCTCATTATTAAATATATTTATTGTTAAATTTTATAGTAAAAGGGTTAATTATTTAAATAAATTCAAGGTTTTTTTATAAAAGTATCTAAATACATTGTTATATTATGTAAAAAAATTATAAAAAAAATCATTTTCAGTTTGACTAATTAAATTGAAGTCATGCAATTGGATCATCTTTTATAATGAATCATCTATTCTTTGCAAACAATATTGAAATTCCAATTTGGAGTGAGATCAAGAATACACAATACAATATATAAAGAAATAAGAGAAATAGAACATTGTTCGAGAACATGTATAATTCATCAATTTTGGACAGGTCCATGAGTTTGGGCTAGTTTCTAAGGCCCAATGAAAGATTATATTTTTATTTTCTTAAATTGAGATAAATATTATTTTATCATACTAAATCTCATTTCACTATATTTGAAGGGTTTTATTTTTCTTTTGTTACATAAGAGAAATCTTGTCTCCTACACATAGAATAAATTGTGGGACCCACCCGCTTTACTTAAAAAAAATAGAACGCAAAAATCGAAACGAGAGTAGGAGAAAAGATTTTTCTTATGTAACATAAGAGAAATAAAACCCACATTTGAATTGCATTCACAGGTGATAAAGTTTATCTTACATTTAGTTAGGCTAGTAAGGATATAAAGACTTATTACTCTCAATTATTCATTATTATATAATATTATCCATCTACAAAGCTGACACGGTCTCTCTTTGATTCTTAGCTTTCAGAAAAGTTTTTGTGGTCCTGGATCATATTATCCTTGCTCCAAAAAAGAAAAATCCACTCTTTTTGGGTGGATAAGTGGTGTGGTGTATATGGAGTGCTCCTAGATCACACAATAACTACCCCTCCACTAGAGGAGCTGCAACTCACAGTGAAAGACTGTGTAGACTAATCATCTCATGATTGAAATTGGTGTTACCTTACTAAGTATCTGAATGGATCTGCTCTCACTAGAATCCGGGCTATGATTCCTCCTTCGGATGAAGATGAGACTGACAATCTTCAATGGCACTGCATTGGGTCAAACGATTCAATAATGCGTCATGTGTACAAAAATATTAACGGAGACGCTTAACAAAATTCATTATTTTTGTCCTCATTGTGGAGTTGGAAAGGACCCCAAAGAAGAACAGTGTTCATGTGGTTAGCTATTTTAAATAGATTACCAGTGAGAGAGGACAGCGAATTGGAGCAATGGCCCTCACGATTGCTTGTCTTGTCTAGGAATTGGTGAAACAATCGTACATGTCCTTAGGGATTGTACTCATGCAAGAAAAATATGGAAGATATGGTTTAAAGGTAGAATTCCCTTTTGGTTCCAACATGTCCTAGAAAATGATTGGTTTAAAATTAACATTTCTTCGTATAGAAATGATAACCGGGGTTTTGAATGGAAGGACATCCTTTACGACTCATGTTGGTTCTTGTGGAGATGGAGGAATGCTGATATTCACAACAGTGAGGCTAAGCGTTCTGATATGACCAATGAGTGCATCCTAGAATACATTGCTAATGTTAGATATGCTATTGGTCGTAATGAAGAACGAAATATATCTGATCCATTAATCTATCAAAAGAGGAAGTGAGAAAAGCCAGGTTTGGGTTTCTTTAAAGTGAATGTGGATGGAGCTGTTTGCAGGCACAACTCAATTGGAGCGTGTGGTGGATTGGCTCGAGATAGTAATGGAAATTGGCCGGGTGGTTTTACCTTTTTTGTGGGTCAGTGTAGTAGCCTTGAGGCTGAGTTATGGGGCTATCCTTCAAGGCATTAATCTAGTTGGGAAAGTTAACTTGAAGAATGTAATCATCAAATCTGACTCTGCAGAGGCAGTTACCATTATTTCAGATACCAATGTGAGCATAAATACTTCTCAACTTGCATGGAAGATTAGAAAGCTTCTTATTGAACACCAGTATATCTATGTAAAACATATAAAGAGATAAGCCAATCAACCGGCAGATTTGCTTGCTAAAAAAGGGTTGCAATGTCCGTAGCAAGAAAGCATGATAGTGATGACTGATCCCCTAGAAAAGACCAAGGATCTCCTTGTTGCTGATATAAATAGCACTTATGTGGTAGATAGGGCCACAACTTAGCGTTTGTTTATTTCTATTTGACTGATCCCCTAGAAAAGACCAAGGATCTCCTTGTTGTTGATATAAATAGCACTTATGTGGTTTTGCCACAACACATTTCTATTTTCTTTGTTTTGGGCTTTTGCCCAACACATTTACCAAAAAAAAAAAAGGAAAAAAATGATATATAGATGAAAATAATTATAAAATTAAAGATAGTATAAAAATATTATTTTTATTATATTTAATAAAAAGGGCACCGAATACTTTGTAAATCTGATTCACACAAAATTTTCTCCTTAGCCTAAGCTCACTCTGGCTTAAACTTTGGTTTATATCCCTGTTTCAATATATCACTCATATATCGATATAGAATACTAAATTTACCCCTTTAAGTCAATAGTGTTATTTATTATTTTAATTTATAAACACAATTTGATAAATAAACTTGCATAATATAACATTTACACATAAAGTCATTAATATATTATATTAATTTAGCTTGATATTACCTCCGAAACAAAATCCAAATTTTCAATAGTTATGTTTTTTAAATTCATCTGTTTAACGCATCATGACATTTCAACCCTAAGTTTAACTGTTCATGGGTTTGCCAACATAAAATATCCACATTCAATTAAATGAAGGATTCTCGTGAGAAAATTTCAAATATTGTAGAAAATTTTCTCATTATATGAAATTTAATAATATATATTAAAAAGTATAAAAATACTCAAATATCTATAAAAAATGATTAAAATTTCATATTTTTATTATAAATGGATCCACATCTATTAAAAAAATAAAGAAATATAAGAAATTATTGCAAATATACATTATGAATTTTTTTTTAAAAAAAAATTTGAAAAATCAAAGGGTGATTAATAGGAAAAAATAATTCTCCTCCTAGGACATGAAAAAATATTTTCCCTTAAATGAAATACATAACATCACTAATAAAATGTTTAAAAAGTAAATAAATAAGTAACAATTTTGATTAATCAATTTATTTATGTAATTGAATTTGCTCAGTTGAATTGTGACAAAAATATTTGGAAGTTTCAGAACGCTTGCCATGAGAGCATTAAGCAAGCTTCGATCCCTGGATTCAACTTTGAGCTATCTCCTTTCACAATCTCACGTTTTGCATTTTTCTGGCGCCTCTAATTCATCAAAGCCTTCACGCCCTCATAGAAGAACAAAACAACTACTTTCCAACAACAAGAACTCTGACACCGATGCCTCACGTGCACTTTTCAATGAGATTACCGAGATTTTAGGCGCTGAGGCCGTGATCCCAGACCAATCCCCATCTGGGTTTTTGTTTCCGGTTGAACCTCCTGAGTGTGAAGTTGGTCCTAAGGAGGAATCCCTGTGCACCAAAGGTGTTTGTGAAAATGCCGCACAGAATGTGTTGCTTGATAAAGACAAGAACTTTGCCATTTTGGAAGGTACCCAGTTGGAAAATATGGACGAAGAAGATCTGAGCCGTGTAGTTGGTGAGATTACTGAGATTGTTCGATCGGAAAATGATTCCATTTCTCTGGAAGAGCGGTTAGAAAATCTTAGTTATGGCTTGAAAACTGAGGTTTTTGACAGTGTGTTGAAAAGGTGCTTCAAAGTGCCACATTTGGCTTTGAGGGTTTTCAATTGGCTGAAGCTCAAAAGTGGTTTTAGTCACACAACACAGACTTACAATACCATGTTGTATATTGCTGGAGAAGCTAAGGAATTTGGGTTGGTGAAGAAGTTGGTGGAAGAAATGGATGAGTATCATGTTCAAAAGGATGTTAATACGTGGACCATCCTCATATCCCACTATGGGAAGGCAAAGAAAATCAGTGAAGCATTGTTGGCCTTTGAAAATATGAAAAGATGTGGATGTGAACCTGATGCAGTTTCGTATAGAGAAATTATCCGCTCACTTTGCATTTCTGGCAAGGGTGATATTGCTATGGAGTTCTACAAGGACATGCTCCAGAAGGATATGGTACTTGATATAAGGTTGTATAAAATGCTCATGAATTGCGTGGCAAGATCAGGAGATGTTGCAGCTGTTAGTTTGCTTGGAAATGACATGTCACGGTTGTCTCTGATGCCAGAAAATTGTATTCATGGCTGTATGCTGAAGAGTTTTTGTATTTCTGGGAGGATTAAAGAGGCTTTGGAATTGATTCGTGACCTCAAAAATAAAGATTTAGCTCTTGAACCTGAATCTTTTGAAACCTTGGTGAGAGGGTTGTGTAAGGCAGGCAGGATTACAGACGCTTCAGAGATTGTTGAAATTATGAAGAGAAGGGACATTGTTGATGGAAAGGTTCATGGGATTATCATAAATGGTTATTTGGGGAGAAATGATGTTCACAACGCACTCGATGTGTTTCAAAGCATGAAAGAATCTGGTTATGTTCCTGCAGTTTCCACATATACAGAACTGATACAGCATCTTTTTAAGTTGAGTAGGCATGAAGAAGCTTGCATGCTGTATGATGAGATGCTGGGAAAAGGAATTAAGCCAGATATTGTGGCAATAACAGCCATGGTTGCAGGTAATGTTTCACATAACCGTGTATCTGAAGCATGGAAAATTTTCAAGAGTATGCAGTGCCATGGAATCAAGCCCACTTGGAAACCATATGCAGTATTTATTAAGGAGCTTTGCAAGGCTTCAAAGACAGATGACATTGCCAAAGTATTGGACGAAATGCAGGCTTCAAAGATTGTACTTCGAGATGAAGTTTTCCATTGGGTTATGAGTTATATGGAGAACAAGGGGGAGCTGGCTGTGAAAGAGAAAGTCCAGCAGATGCATACATCATCTAAACTTAATCCTGAAAATTTCAGTGTCTCTGAAAAACAAGTATCTTTGAGAACTATGGTGGGAGAGGATGTAGGAGTTGACCAATCAAATTCAGAAAAAGTAGATTGCTCCTTGGTACATCCACACCTTAAGACTTACAGCGAGCAGGATGTTCATGAAGTTTGTAGGATTCTTTCATCCTCTATGGATTGGTCCTTAATCCAAGAAAAATTGGAGAGCAGCACCATTCAGTTCACCCCAGAATTTGTTATGGAGATAATGCAAAATTGCAGTATGCATGGTAACACTGTGCTAAAGTTTTTTTCATGGGTGGGAAAGCAAACTGGCTTTAGACACACTGCAGAATCTTACAACATGGCAATTAAAATTGCAGGTTGTGGGAAAGATTTTAAGCACATGCGCAACCTGTTCTTCGAAATGAGAAGAAACAGTTATCCAGTAACATCAGAAACATGGACAATCATGATAATGCTATATGGCCGAACAGGTCTGACAGAGATGGCCAAGAATTGTTTCAAAGAGATGAAAGCTGATGGTTATAGCCCAAGTAGGAGTACATACAAGTATTTGATTGTTGCCTTTTGTGGGAGAAAAGGAAGGAAGGTTGATGATGCTCTCAAAATATATGATGAGATGATTAGTTCAGGATATGACCCTGACAAAGAATTGATTGAAACTTACCTTGGTTGTTTATGTGAAGTTGGTAGGCTGTTAGAGGCTAGGAAATGCATAGATTCTCTTCAAAAATTTGGCTATACAGTTCCTTTTAGCTATGCCTTGTTTATCAGGGCTCTTTGTAGAGCTGGGAGAGTGGAAGAAGCATTGGCATTAGTTGAAAATGTTGGGGCAGAGAAATCTAATTTAGATCAGCTAACTTGTGGAAGCATTGTCTATGGTCTATTACGCAAGGGTAGATTAGAAGAGGCATTAGCCAAGGTGGATACCATGAAACAGGAGGGCTTAACACTTTCCATCCATGTTTATACATCATTAATAGTTCATTTCTTTAAAGAGAAACAGGTAGGAAAAGCTATTCAGATTTTTGAGGAAATGCAAGAGTCAGGATATGAGCCAAACATTGTTACATACTCTGCACTTATTCGTGGGTACATGAACGTGGGGAGGCATACTGATGCATGGAATATCTTCTATCATATGAAATTGAAAGGACCCTCTCCTGATTTTAAAACTTATTCCATGTTCCTTACTTGTCTATGCAAGGTTGGGAGATCTGAAGAAGCAATGCAACTTATTTCTGATATGTTGGAAAGTGGAATTGTTCCCAGTACTATTAATTTTAGAACAGTTTTTTATGGGCTAAACAGAGAAGGTAAACAAGATTTAGCCCGTGTTGTACTGCAACAAAAATCAGAACTAAAAAGAAAGCGCAAGCTCATAACATGATTTCATGAGAATGTAGTTTCTTGTTTTTAATTGATTTGTAGCATGTTTTATATGCAGTTTGAAACTTTGTTCATCCCTTCAAAAAGTCACTCTTATCTTAGTGTAAGAATTTGCTAAGGTCAAGAAAGTAAGAATTATCAGAAAACAAAAATAATATTCGGATCTTATTAAAGAAGAGCTGACAAAATGGTTGATTTAATACTCTTTAGCAGCTCGTTTATAACCAAAAATTGCATAACCGCATATGAATGCATTACTATCCTTGCCACAAAACACCTTTATAGCATCAAATACAATGTAGCGAAACAAATGTAGCAAAATTCCCTAGGTCATCACTCTTTGGTGAGGAGAGTAATACTCATACATAATAACTTTATTCAGGAATACACAAGTGTTGCTTAGTTGCATGCAGCGGATCTGAAAGGGTACTCGTGCTTAGGATGTGTCTCATGATGTGGTGACAAAATGTAAACTCCATCATGTGCATAGAAAAGCAAAAAGGACCGTTGAGAAATCAAATGGTCAGTTCCTGATAGGCCACTTCATCGGGATAAGCGAGTCAAATTCTTCATACTGACAACTGATCTAACATTTGCCCCCAAAGGAATAGTTGTGTGTGTGAAACCTACACTAATGTAATCAATAATAATATGAAAATAAAAGAAGGGAAAACATTTTCTCCTTTTAAATAGAAAAATTTTCTCATGTTAGTGACTCATAATACAAGTGGGGCCCACAAAATAGTGGAGAGAGAAAAAGTTCCAAGGTGGAACCCACTTATATTATGAATCACTAACATGAGAAAAAAAATTTCCTTTAAAAGGAGAAAATATTTTCTCATAAAAGAATCAGAGGCAGAATTACAAGCAGGGGCAGCTTAAGATAAACTATCTATTACATTTCCAAGGTAGTAAACTAGAGAAAGAATATATCAGTAGAATCATCAGTTGTTGACGGAGAGATACATTTTACTGTAAAAGTCTTGAAGCACAAAAGGTAGAACAGGTACAACATTAATGATGGCCTGGAAAATGATCAATAGTAATGTCAGAAGTTTAGTAGGTCTTCATATAAATATAGCACTAGAAAGCAAGACAGTTTACAATTATATGGTAGAATTTTGAACCAAACAAATTATCTCACACTTTCTACAAAGAAATTATTGCATGCTTCCCAGGAGTACCAATTAATTCATGCTCCAGGAATATCTCCACCGTTGATTTCAGCACACTTGCATCAATTATAGGCTCCCAACTCAATATCAATGGTGGAAATGTTACTGGAGCATGCATTAATTACTGCTCCATGACCATGGCACCATGCTAGAATTTCTCCTTTCTACATCCTTGATTTGGACCTTGTAATAATCAGATTTTACTTGAGTGTGTAAATTAGCTGATAGAATCACTTTCAATATGGCAGTCAAGTAGACTTGTGCCTTGAGTACGCATTTGACAGATAGAAAACGAAGATAAAAGCATCTTTTTTTTCAAAAAAGAATATATGGTGAGATTATTTCCTTTTGTTGATAAACTCAAACTAAGGATAAAGGATGCCTCCACTAAGATTTTTCCTGGGAGCATGTTATTAGAAGCAACTGAGATAGGAATCAGAATGACATAGGGCTAAGCATAGAATCTCAGAAGTAAGGCAGAAAAGTGGAAGGACTGACAATAGATTGCTCTTCTCTTACTCTTGCATTATAAGAGAAAACAGAGGGGTATGAAATGGTAGCCTTCTAAAACCCCGTCAGTCTTATCTTATAAACTTTACTAATTACTATGTAAAAGGGCAGGGGGGTCAAGTTTGTTTTAAGTAATGACAGTTACTTTTAACTCCCATTTTCAGCTCTTTTTTCACTTAATTCACATTAAAAAATTAAATGATGACATGAAAATAGCTACTGTCCATTATTCTTTCTTTCTGATTGACCTACTTTCAGTAAGCATAAAGCACTTTTAACCACAAGCTTCAATTCTTCTTTTCAAATTTCTTATTGTTGAAAATATAGGGATTTAGGTATGGAAGGAAGAAAACAGATAATCAAGACCAAATAATATGAAATTGGTATTAATTTGCTATGTTATCATGTGATATGATGTGATCCAAGCTACAAACCACTAATCCATATTTATTCTAATATTATACTCAAGTCCAAATCCTATTTAAATAAGTAAATAAATCATGAAATCTAAATAAATAAGAAACTACTCCTGAGAGATCATATAAAATATTATAGACTATTCTAAAGATAAAGTCAACATATTATGAGACATTTATCATATATTCTAAGACTTAATTTCATCTCTACCAAGTGTAGCCTAAGGAATCAGGCAACATAAAATGATGATATTACCTACATCAAAGCTTCTTTATAACTTCATCAATTGCACGACTATAGTAAGTCATTCTCCTAATTGCAATTTTTGCTTCTTCAAAGTTACGGCTTTGAAAAGTATCAGCAAGGGCATTAGACCAATTTTCCAGTTTCTCCTGCATCTGGATGAACAATCAGAGGATAAATGAAGAAACAACATCAACGTAATCATAATTCAAAATCCATATTTGAACTGATTATGCAATCTCTTTGTAGCACCTCTGCCTTGCAGATTGGAGTTTCCAGACATACCTGAGAGAGAATGTGATTCAATGCCTCAGAGTTCGTTGCTTCTTCAACAGCTTCCCTGATTTCCATAATCTGCAGCAAAAATTAGCAGTAGAATGGTATTGGAAGCTAGATTTTCCTTTTGTAAAGGAGGGAAAGATGAGATAGGATATAATAAATAATATGCATCGTATGCCATTAATCACAGTAGTTAATTGCACCGCAATAGCGCCGCGCGTCGTATGAGCGTTGTGGTGCCTAGTCGCAAGAAACCGCACCAGAACGCAATAGTGGCCAAATCGTGGCCATATTGTTGTCATAAGGCAAAATGTCAATTTTGTCCTAAGTTTAAATATGTAACAGAAAATTTTTAAGGGTTTTTTAGTCTATCTGTGTCTCTCTGTCACTTCTGCTATCTCTACCTTTAAAAAATATTTCTTTTTGTCATTATTTCTGTCATATATCTATCCGCTATTTCCGCAACCGCAACTCGCTATAGAGCTATAGCGTTTTTCGGGGTTAGCCGCGACATGCCGCAATCCGCATTTGATAACTTTGCCATTAACCTTACCAAATAAATTCCAGAGTTCAATTTTTTTAATTTCTATAAAAAGGAAGCCCATTTAAGAGGAAGAAAAAGGAAAATATTTTTTGTGACAAAATGCCACTTTCATTTCCATGGAACATTTACCTTGCTAAAATGTTTTTCTGATATTGAAATTTCACATATTCTTTTCACTTTCATAGAAGGTAAGTCAATGTTCCAAAAACTAACAAAGCTCAGTCCTAAATTGAAATGAATTTCCATATGCTATAAAAAGTACCTATCCATGATGACTTCAATAAATTTAGAATTAAATAATTAATTTTTTTCACTCATTTTGCAACCATCCTCAACGGCAGTTTCTAGCCATTACAATTATCAATCTTCTCATTTACAGCTCAAAAATATACTCAGAGATTGTTATGTTTTTCATTTTTTGGATATTTTATTTGTCTCTATGGAAGATAGAGACTCAAGTATCTTAAACTTCAAATGAACCTTGAGAATGAGACATGACATGATTCAAGCTTCAAAGAGGATAACTCTTAACTCATCTTTCGAAGTACTTGTTTTACTGATATTTTGTTTACTACAGAAATTAAGTCAAAATGAAATTTCACATTGAAAACAAATCAGGCTCTATTCAGTTACCTCTGCTAACAATTCTGGATCTGAAATCGTCTGTTCCTCATCAATTTCTATTCCATTAAGCTTCAGCTAAAAAAATGGCACAAAATTACTTGGTAACAAGGCAGAAGAAACAATAAAACAACATAATATAACTAAAGACATCTATAGAAACCTCTTTATGGATGTTTGATATATATGTTCCAACACTCAAATAATAAATTTTCCCATCACAAATATATTATCACCATTGAACTTTTAAGATTTTCAAATTTCCAAATTCTGCAGAGATTTCTGCTATTGTAATGAAGCATCTTCAATTTGGAATCTTCACATGCAAGTATGCTTACCATGTAAATTCCTCTTGATAAAGGCTTGCTAAGTGTACGGTATGCATCAATCACCCTTGCAGATTGTTCTGCAGAAAATTCTCTTTCTTTCTAATCAATTGAAGGAATAAAAAGAAAATCTATTAGTTTCTCCAACAACACATTCAACTTCACTACCCTCCCCCATCCCCCATTAAAACAGAAAGAGTAAAAAGAAAAATCAGAAAGAATAAGGGAAAAAATATATATGAAATAAAAAGGAAGCAGAAAGGCCCCATCAGACCAACCTGAGATTTTGAATGTACTAAATCAGGATGCAGTTTCTTTTGCCAATCTTTGTACTTGCCCTCCAAATTCTTACTTTCTATGTCATACTTCCTCTCCCTGTTTTAAATTTAAAAAAAAAAAAAAATGTTTCCAAATTTC